>JAPMUY010008858.1:280000-317500 GCA_026901105.3 Galaxias olidus
GCACTGTATTCTCTGAGGAAAATAACAGTGACGTAACACTAGCTAGAGCTACAAAATGGTTTATTCAACAATGACAAATGTCCTTTTTGGAAGAATAAAAAAAAAATCCTGAACTTCACTTAAATCCTTATGAAAGTAAGAACATTTTGTATCTTAATTTGCTGTTGTTGTTGCATATACTGACATCCACTACACAGAGATTAAATTTATTTTCAGCCTTCACGTTATAAGGGTAGGTAGAAACCTTTTCCAAATGATCTACACTTTGTTTTGGAACGCAATTCCGCCCAAATAATTGAAATGATTTCATATAATTAGCATCAGATAATTAAATTAAGGTAGCATAAGTGCAGTACTGAGTGGATAGTTTGCCTAGGAGAGACAGTGAATTATAGACATCAATGGTATTAGGGTCTCTGGTAACAAAGAAAATAGTTTGTAGTGACTCTTGCCTCCTAGCTACATTGGCATTTCTTTAAGGATCATTGCTGGCATCATCCTAAAATGCCTTTGCTAAAGAACTAATGTCCCTTCAAGTTAAAGTTTAGCGCTATTTAGAGCCAAGTTGCCAACTTCCTACAACATAATGCATGACCTTACTATTGCAAAATAAGCCTTGTTGTTTTGATGACTTCGACTGTGCCAGAGAGAAAGAGAGAGAGAGAGAGAGAGAGAGAGAGAGAGAGAGAGAGAGAGAGAGAGAGAGAGAGAGAGAGAGAGAGAGAGAGAGAGAGAGAGAGCAGGGGGAGAGAGCCGGGAGAACAGTCTATTCCTCCTGGTCCTTATCCTTTGTAATAAGTCGGATGTGCCACATTTCCATAACAGGCCAACCGAGATGTCCTCTAGAGTCTTGTCAGGAGCAGCCGCGTCAGTGGGCGCCCTGGGAAGCCTTCGCCACTCGCTGTGCCCCCGCACGCCGCCCAGCCCGTCAGCCTTGGCATCGCCGCCCGTGCCCACCCCTCAGCCTTGGCACCGTTGGCGCCGTCATTTTCGCCGCTCGTCTCCGTGGGCTTAGAGTGGTTCTTCAACGCATGGCCGAATGCAGGCATCGTTAAGTAGACAGAGCAAAGGGGGTTCATGATAATCACAGCGTAGGGCCGTCACAACGCACCTGAGACACATCGCCAAGAGAGCAATACATACTTGAAGCCCCACACGTCTGAATCTAATTTGCTGACGGACAGGGACAGGCATGTTCAAATTTCTAATAGGCCCGCGTTCCGTTGGCAAGCGGTTCCACAGCCATGGGTGTCTGTGATGCGGTGAGCGTAAAGACTTAAGACACTTGACACCAGAATAGCTTTGCCAGGAGGCCGCGGTGCACTTTGAATCGCCACCCAGACGCGTAAAAGGAAAGCTCTTTGTCAAATGTGATCTTTTGGAGAGGTTGGACATTATTGGGAATCTAGACGTTGTCTTGAACCCCTTTGGCGTGTAAATGTGGCCACGTTTCTGTCATTGTACCGACGCCTGAGGCAACATCCGCACTTTCCCTCAGTCTCACCTCGAGACGTGCGCGAACAAGTGCCAGGAGACTGTTTTGGAAACTCCAAGAGCACCCCCGTCTTCTCGTTTGTCTTTGTCACTATCCATCATTACATTTATGTCATCATAAAACATTTCTGCCACTCCTCTTACAACACAAAGGCCCCGGGTAGGGATTCCTTACTTAACAGACTTGCGGAATCGCCGCGCGCCGCCTCGCGTTAGATACCAGGGAGGGGCGTTGGGTGTCGCACAATCAAAGATTGATAAAGCTCAGCCCCTGCCATTACCGCAGAGTTCCAGCACTGCAGTCGAGAGGTGAGGAGGGAAGCGGTGGGACGCGCTCACTCAGCGATCCACCTTACTCATTCAATTCCACAGAAGGGTCCTATACTGTGGGTCGTGGTGGCCGGGGGAGGGGGGCGGGGGCCGGGGGAGGGGGGCGGGGGGCGGCGTTCGACACTTGAAGGCTGTGCTTGTCTGCTTCCAGATCCACGGGTGAAGGAGCCGGCGAGCAGCAGTCAACCGCGCATCGGGGCTTAGTGTGTCAGTTAACGGCGCCTTTTGATTAATTGCACGCTACACGGTGTCAAATTAAGGCGGTCCTCAAGCCCACCCCCAAATAATTAAGTAAGAGTAGATTGCCGGTTAGAGGCGATTAGATAGGAACCGTGCTCCTGCTGCTCTGATCATAATCACCCTGTCTCCCAAAGGAGGAGAAAAAGCAAAGAGAACATGCAATAAAGTGGTCATTAACTGGGTCCGGTGCCTGTGAGAGTTGTACACGTGTGGGATCACGTGCTAGGAGAGACGGATGCATGTCGATGTGAGCTGGAAAGAGAGCTAGAAGACGGATATGCTCGGGAGTAGCTGTTTTACGCTTTGGGCTGTCTTTAGATGACATCACATGCTGCTGTGTGTGTTTTTTGTTGTTGTTTCTGTGTGCGCTTTTGTTTTGTCTGCTGTTGGCTGTGTGTGTGTGTGTGTGTGTGTGTGTGTGTGTGTGTGCGTGTGTGTGTGTGTGTGTGTGTGTGCGTGTGTGTGTGTTTGTGTTGAGCCGACCACCCAACAGTATACAGAGTATGGCGCCTTAGAACACAGTCGGTGTGTGATCAGTCGTGGATGTATGGTGGGCCCTCTCCAGCTATCCATGCACGAGTGGCATCTCAGCAGGACCAGTGTCATCCATCAGGATCACACGAGCGCCTTTCAATTCATATCCACTCAGCCACCAACCCCCCCCCATCTATCGGCCCATTCTTATGAAACCTTGGCTTTTCCGATTTTCAGAGCGGAACCACGGAGTAAATCTAAAAAATACGTAGTGGGCCAACATTCTGTGGGTACGTATTTTAGGACTAAATCAGGCAATGACTGACCTCTTACCCAAAAGTTAGAGCTTCAAAGGAAACAGAAAGGAAAAGGGGCAACGGCCAGAGACACTCTCGATTTAACATGAAGGCTGGAATTGTGTGGAAGAGACCCACTGAAATGCAACTGTCTTCTATGTCTCCAAAGCAGTGAACACAAGATACTCCTACTGCATATATGTATATACATATATATATATATATATATATATATATATATATATATATATATATATATATATATATATATATATATATATATAGAGAGAGAGAGAGAGAGAGAGAGAGAGAGAGAGAGAGAGAGAGAGCATGCCTGAGGGGTTGAGAAAACTCAAAAACAAGTGTATGGTCTTTTGAAGTGCATCTGCCAGAGTACAATCAGCTCTCCGTGGTCCTTGGCTCCTCGCAAGGCAAACATGGAAGAGTCAGTGGAGAAACGAGGGGAGAGCGGAGCAGCCGGGAGCCCCGGAGTTTGGGAGCATAACGATGATGGAGAGGCAGGCCAGCCAACACCATGAACTGTCAGCTCTCATCCCGTATGCTGTCCATCCATACAAGAATAAAAAAAAACTTTTCATTTGCCTTTAAGTTCGTCTCTTTTTCGTTTTTAGTATCGTTTTTATATATTTATATGCTGTATGTGAAACTAAAATAATAAGTTAGGGTATTGCAAGAGTAGTGACTATACAGTATGTTCCGGACAATTGTATGGTGCTTTGATAGTACAAATTCATTGAAAAACCAATAAATGTCTTAGTGATTTGACACTTGTGCACACATTTTCTAGTGTGCATATAAAATACAAGTATGGTTTTTAAGGGACAGAAAAGATGAAGTCATACTCTTCATGCTGCTAAACAGGAGATTAGGTTTGGAAAAATAATGTGTCCCAATGCAAGGCTCGAAAGAACTTTATTTTACAGTGCAATGAAAAACCTAATGTTTTAATATGTCTTGCCAATAGATAAAACCTAGTGTCCTAATTTTGTGTTTGTTTATTGCCTTATGATTAAAAATAACAAGTGGGTATAACTCTATGGAACTATATATCTTTTGTTTATGAACTGAAATGCAAGAAGGAGGTCACTGAACGCTGTGTTGGAACAGACTCTCCTGTCCAATAATTCCCAGTCCTACACCGAGAAAACAATAAAGATACAAGCTTAAGAAACAATATTTTGTCTGTGTTGAGACTGGGACAAGTTATCAATTTTTATTGAATCAAGAACTCCCTTACTTGGCCGTAAAAGAAAATTGTTTGCGCGGCCAAACCACTTTTGCTGAGACATATCCGCCTTCCATTTTTAAAAAAGACACAAAAAAACAGAGATGGATATTGAGATGGGCAGTCCCGAAGGAACGTGATTATTTTTTATATATATTTTTTTTGTTATCCAATCTGTGCCTAAACGTAATAAAGCTCAGCATGAAATTGGAATTATCGATGTCACCAAGAAGCGATGGTGCACCCCGCATGTTACAAAGGGGGGCACAGGCAGAGAGTGATGCCGCGTGACAAGATAAATGTGGTGGGCCTGCCACGAGGGAGCAGTCAGCTGAAAGAACCACTGACAGAGAATATGGGCTGGAGAACGCAGCAGCGGGACCAATCTATGTCTGTATGTGTGTGACTGTACAAGCGTTTCGGTCCGCCCGCATAGTGCAGTGCATGTTCTCGTGTGGGTGTGTGCGTGTCGCGTTGTGCGGGTATGTCTCGTTGTGTGGGTATGTCTCGTTGTGTGGGTATGTCTCGTTGTGTGGGTATGTCTCGTTGTGTGGGTATGTCTCATTGTGTGGGTATGTCTCTTGTGTGGGCATGTCCCGTTGTGTGGGTATGTCTCGTTGTGTGGGTATGTCTCGTTGTGTGGGTATGTCTCGTTGTGTGGGTATGTCTCTTGTGTGGGCATGTCCCGTTGTGTGGGTATGTCTCGTTGTGTGGGTATGTCTCGTTGTGTGGGTATGTCTCTTGTGTGGGTATGTCCCGTTGTGTGGGTATGTCTCGTTGTGTGGGTATCTCTCATTGGTGGGTATGTCTCGTTGTGTGGGTATCTCTCATTGGTGGGTATGTCCCGTTGTGTGGGTATGTCTCATTGTGTGGGTATGTCCCGTTTGTGAGTATGTCCCATTGTGTGGTTATGTCTCATTGTGTGGTTATGTCTCGTTGTGTGGTTATGTCCCGTTGTGTGGGTATGTCCCGTTGTGTGGGTTCGCACGTCCCCAGCCATTGGGGATGCGGCCTGTGTTTGTCTAGCTTGGTCAAAGTCCCCAGAGTAATCTATCGTGAGAACAGAGCGGAGTGTGAGGCAGGATCACGTCCTTTTTGTTCTGTGGTATATTAAAGCCATACACTCAGAGAACAATACACCCACACACCAGAATGCTGCTCAGGACACAACGAGGGAGAAAAATAAAAAGAGGACCAGGCTGTATTCAGATGCCTGGTGTTGTCTATAAAGTGAGATTGCGATGAAGACTATGTGTCCAATCCTTGCCTCGGCAATTGGCCCGTTGCAAGATTCCCTGAGGCTCATACACCTCTCCGTCTCATGATGGCGGGGCAATTTGGCCCCCATGTTAGAGCGGGTCTATCTTTTCCCAGGCTACTCCTTTATTCGGCGGTTCAATTTCCTCCCGTGTGGAAGCTGCACTGGCCGGGCTCCGACTGACTTTAGTTCCGACTTCCTCACAGGATGAGAAAACGGCGGGGTCGTCCAACCTATTCGACTTCACCCCTGTCTCTGACAGCCTTCTGCTTAGAGCATGCGCCGCCTCTCTGTTTACTCATCGTCTTCCTCGTAGTTGCGTTTATGATGTAACTCTCTGTCTCTGTGTTATTGTCCCCACCCTCTGCCTCTTTCCTCATCAAGTCGTATCTGCCCCCCCCCCTTTACAGCAGTTTCATAGTTGAAACCATTTATTTCCCTCTCTTTTTTTTTCTTGCTTCTCCCTGCATCTCTCCGTCTCTCTTCTGCCTTTCAATCTCATGTGGCCAGTTTACGGTGGCCTTTCCGTCTCCATTAAAGTGCCATCCTCTCTCACTTTGTGTCCTTTCTCTCTCTCTCTCTCTCTCTCTCTCTCTCTCTCTAGCTCTCTCTCTCTCTATCATGCCTTCCTACAAAGCCTCCCTTCGTTCAATGCAGCACCAAGAAAGACGTTTCTCCCAGCAACCCGAGGTGATAAAACATTCATGAACCACGTGAGAGAGGGAGAGAGAGAGGGAGAGAGAGAGAGGGAGAGAGAGAGAGAGCGAGAGAGGGAGAGAGAGAGAGAGAGAGAGAGAGTCTTCCTCACATGCCACTCGTTTTGATCCTGCCCATCAAAAGCGGAAGCGGCAAGAGGCCTTGCGCAACACTTGTAGAAAGAAATAGCAAGATTCTTCACAAACACACCAATTCATGTTTAATTAATCTGCATCACTGCAACTGTAAGTTTGCAGTGTTTCACTTTTGTGTGAAATCTGAAGCTCTCGCCATGTGGTAGAACGATTACCTAGCCCTAGCCTCAAATCGGACATGCGCTCCTCTGGAAGGGTCTCACACTTCTTTCCTGAACTGAACCCTCTGCTGTTGTGAAGGGGTCGCCTGATTCGGTTAATGGTTGTTTTGTACTAGTGTAGCACAGGTAAACCAGACCAGGTCTGCAGTAGCTGTCACTTTTTGGGCAAGATTAGGTGTGCTCCCAATCTAGGCGAAACATACCCTGCCCCCCCTCTTCCCTTTGTGTTCAAACCTTGTGACATTATTGAATAAAAAAGGATTGTATGAAAAAAAACGACTTCATGTGACTAGTGCAGTACAATAACATAACTCCGACTACAATAGCAGAGCCTTATTATATAAACAGGTGGAGTTGGCATTGATAAAATAAAATATTTTTCCAAAAGGCTTCGACTGTGCACTCCTGTTTCAGTGCAGCCCATGTTCGGTCTTTACCTAACCGGGAATGAACCCCCTTTGGGATCAAACCCAACACTTTCTAAGTGTGCTAGTGTGAAACAGAGAAGCCACTCCTGCCAGACCATCTGGGAGCAGCAACACTGGCCTCCTAGCTCACCTGCTACCCATAGTGACAGTGGGAACTGACGCCCATTGTGAGATTTGGTTCTTTTCCACTCGACAGAAACTGGGACATGGCTTTTTCCCGGGAGGATGTGCGCACCCCCAGCAAGTTACTGTTTCCTGTCTTCAAGGCGGTGTCTCTCTGAAAAAGCTCCCCGACATTTAAGGGATTTGGGTCTTTGACTGTCAAAGGGCGAGCAGGCATGGAGCGTTGGAGAGCCATGGCTTGTGGGCCAGGGTTTGAAGTAGACTCCAGCTGTACGGGTCAGCCTCAAAGATTATAGACATCTCCACCTCTAAACCAGCACAAAACTCAGTCAGAGCAAATAATCCCTCCAGCCTGCCTCAAAAGGCTTTCTACAACCCCTGTAGGAATATGGCTTCTGTCCCACATAGTGTATTTTGATATGGACCATGACCTCATCCTTAATTGGACAAAAATCCCTTCACATTGCTTTTTGTGCTCTTTATGTAACTTATTGGCCTTGTTCCCAAGTCACTGTCCTCCACACATCCGACACATATGACTTCAGTAGGAAACTAGGAAGCTGCGACAGCCATCATTTAAAATGTGCATGTCCATAAAACGTTATTTATATCAAACTGCATTTGTCCTATTTGTCAAATCAAATCAAAATCAAATGTGTTTGTATATCACATTTCATACATATAGGTAATTCAACACGCTTTACACAAGGCAAGCAGAAACATACAAGGAATAAATAAAATACCAATAAATAAATAAAAACAGTAAGAAGATAAATAAAATTGAAGGAACAATTCAGGCAAATGCAATTGAGAAAATTTACGTTTTTAATCTGGATTTAAAAGTAGTCAGGCTGGGAACGAGTTTCAGATCTTCAGGAAGTTAGTTCCAGCTATTTGTTGCATAATAGCTAAACACTGCTTTATCTAATTTCTAGTTTTAACTCTGGGAACGGTAAGAGGCCTGTTCCAAATGACCCGAGGGGTCTAAAACGTTCACGTGTATTAGCATGTCGGTAATGTATTTAGGTCCCAAATTATTTAGTAACTTGTAGGTTAGCAACAGTATTTTAAAATCAATTACCTGACACGCGGGGAGCCAGCGTAGTGATCTGAGAATTGACTAAATATGTTCATTTTGTTTGGTCTTTGTTAAAAGTCTTGCAGCTGCATTCTGAACAAGCTGCAGTCATCGAAGTGTTTTTCTTAGGGACATCTGAGAGAAGACCATTACAGTAGTTCAGCTTACTTTAATGCAGCTTGTCAAGCTGCAAACTATGCGCTTCAACTCTATTAGTTGCAGGTTATCCATATGCCTCAACCTGCACAATACATTTATTCTGAGTCCAACGTTTTGGTTGGAGAACATCGACAGCACCACATTTAATGAAAATCACTTGACTATTCTATCTGGACTTCACCTCCACTCGCCCAGCTGCCCATCATGCGCTTATGAATCTGCACAGCAAACAACCTACTGTATCAGAGTTGCCAGGGACCTAAACATCAAGTCTGGCGGCGGCAATCAGTTAAGAGGGACGGTTGCCACGGCAACTGAGGACCAAGACCAAGTCCTTCCTATCTAGCCCTGCCAATCAGACTTCTCGATAATAAGAAAGGGAAACATAAAGGACGAGGATCCTTTCATGGAGGTTGAGGAGACTGGGCTGCGTTCCACGTTGCAGCTGCTGTTCATGCGTTTTGAGGACCCTGTCCCTATTGTAGTGCTCTGCCTAAGCTGACAGCCCGCATTGTTCCGACGGCTGCACTAAATGCACACACACTTCTTTTCTGTATCAAACACATCCCAGGGAATGAAATGAAACAGATGACGCAGCCTTTCGTCAGCGTTCGGGACAGACAGACGACGTGGAATAACGAGGATTGTTTTTAGGTAGGCCCTCTTTACACGCTGTTTTGTGACACGTCAAATGTTTTTTAGATGAATTATGTACCGCGGTAGATGATAAAGTACTCACCTACACATTTGAGAGGATGAGTTGATCCCGGTGGCAGCAGGTAAGCGGAAACAAAATGGAAGAAAATAAATGAACAAATTAGATAACAGCAGATTGTAGTATACTCTCAATTCATTCAGAGCCAACTCATCCCCCCAATTGTTCATTGAACAGATATAGAAATACAATATTTGTCCTGGTTGGATCTGCAAAAGGTGGCACCCACAAACCTAAAGGCAAATAATATTCCATAAGTCTAACGATACACGTGGTGACTGCTGTAGCGGTGGGAGGAAAGTCATCCACCAACGTACGCCAGAAATAACGACTGCCTCTATGTGTGCTCAGGACATTACCGTATACTTAGACATCGTCACAGACATGTTGGTATCTGGTGTTCCTGCATGAACCTTTACTGAGAGCTTTGTCAAGTGCCAGGCTACATTATCATGTCCCGTGGTACGATTGAAGAATGAGGTAAATACTCCAAACAAGAAGCAGGGCTATGATGCTCATTGAATTGAGGGTGAACTCAAAACCAGTGCCGGTTCCTGAAGGAATATATCACGCAACAATTGTTTGGCAGTGGCTTTATCATAAAACTCACAACATTTATCTATGGATTACGACCCATCTAAAACACCACCAAAGTTGCAAAGAAACTCTAGGTGGCCACCGCTAAAGTTTGGGCCCACCGCTATGATGAAGTGTCTATCTGGTGAGTGACACAGCCAGATCAGTGGGTCCCTAGCCTAGGAAACACTGGCCGTTTAGGGACCATAAATCAAAAGTGGATTTACTTGCTACCGTCAAAAAATAAAGGAGCTTCAGATCACATTTTACAGCGAGATAGGTTTCCTGGCCACCCAGCCAGCGTTTGAGAAGGAAAGAGGAGAGTGGAGTGGAAGGTGGGTGAAAAATGACAGGCTCCTTCCCTGCTTAGGCCCTATACATCATTCAAGGGCCAGTTCATCGGAAGAATTGGGAAAGCTGGGGATGGAGATGTTGGGTTGGGATTAGGTGGTCGTGCAGGGGTGGTGATGCACTGTGGATTGTAATATAATGTGGTAGCTTTACCATGCCAAAATAAAATAAAAAAAACACTCCAAGAATGAGACTTGGTCACTTTTCATTATTAAACATTTTTCAGTGATTTTTTTTCTTCCTAGAAATGTGGGTCAGACCGTTCTCCACAGAACGTTGCCTTTGAAACCGGTAAAGATAAGCTTGAATAATTGTTCTTGGGGTGTGGGAGAGTGACTCTTTCAATTTGAATGTAGCTAGTGGAGTAATTGCCGGCAAACTTATCTTTAATAAATTACAATAATAACCATAACAATAATGCTACAATAACAACAATTTCTCAACAAAAAACATCATAATTCTTCATTCCTATGGTGCAGCAACACTCCTGAATTGTATGCGCGAGCCCTGAATTTCAATAAGGGCACATTCTGCTGGGGCTAATTGAGTAGGCATTCACATAACAAACAAATAATAGAAATGGATAAGTGAAAAACCAACAGTCCCTGGGTGCTCCCACTTATCATCTGCTGCAACTAACCCATCCACCTCGACACAGCCCACGGCAGTTTTGTTTCCGTTTTTTTTTTTTTATTATTCCCCTCATTTAAATGAAATGATTTATTTCCACTTCATATCATTCCCCGTGAGATTTCTGTTTATGACCGTGTTTTAAAAACATTAGGATCTTTGCTGCGCATTACTGTGAGTCTATTTCACATGGTAATAACCATCATGTTCCTTTCTGATGTGGTCTGCACGTCCTTGGTCTGCAACAAATGTAATGATGCACTGCCGCTCTTGAAACTATCTATCTAAAAAGGCAATAGACAACTCATGCCGGCAACAGCATAGCGGAACGGCAATGAGAAAAAAGCAGAGCGTGCTTTGTTCTTTCTTCCCCCTTTTTTTTTTTTAGAACACTTGTGCCAAACAGGAAAACACAGGCCTGGCGCACGGTGGTCGAGAGTCCTAATAAAAAAAAAAAAAGTCTGCTGTGAAATGAATGTGAGCTCGGAAAATGACAATGGGGCACAGTGCGTCGTGTTGATCCAGTGCACTGCTTGACTAACAGTAACTGGGCTGAGGGCCTCCTGTGGTCGGAGAGAAAGACGACGGAGCATTAATTACCCCGGCAACATGGGGGAACAAGGTAAGAGGCGTGTTAATGAAATACTAATAAGTCTCCAATGTGAATCATCTGGCGTTGCCATCCTCTAAAGTGATCTCAAGGACTTCCGTCCCGTCTGTGGCCTGCTACTCGCTCCTGCTAATTACCGTCCCTTACGTGACGGGAGGCAGTTTGAAAACCATTTATTTCCTGGAGATAAATCCTCTGTGTCTCTTTCTGTGATGGAGAAGGGACACCCAGGCATTGTCAAAACTTGCATGGAGAAATTAGTACCATTTTACTGGCTTTTCAATATGAGAGAGAGAGAGAGAGAGTATACAGTCTGACACATGATGTCTTGTCAATTAAGCGTCAGGGAATGATCCAACTTGAGTTGAAAAGGGGGCAGGGGGTTGTTTGTGTATTTCTTTATAAGTTTAATTAGCATGACATTATTTAACTTCATATATCTCTCCACATTCTACAAATTCCTCTGAATGCTGTAAGCGTGCAACAAGTTATTGAAAGTTACATCTAAGGTTACAATTCTGTGTGAAAACCTAGGTGGATGGTAATGGGTAATCTAGGTGGAGGGCAATGGGTAATCTAGGTGGAGGGTAATGGATAATCTATGTGGAGGGTAATGGGTAATCTAGGTGGAAGGTAGTGGGTTATCTAGGTGGAGGGTAATGTATAATCTAGGTGGATGGTAATGGGTAACATATGTGGAGTATAATGGGTAATCTATGTGGAAAGTATTTGGTAATCTAGGTGGAGGGTAATGGGTAATCTAGATGGAAGGTAGTGGGTAATCTATGTGGAGGGTAATGTGTAATCTAGGTGGAGGGTAATGTGTATTGTATGTGGATGTTAATGGGTAATCTAGGTGGAGGGTAAGGTGTTATCTATGTGGAAAGTAGTGGGTAATCTAGGTGGATGGTAATGGGTAATCTAGGTGGAAGGTAGTGTGTAATCTAGGTGGAAGTTAATGGGTAATCTAGGTGGAGGGTGATGTGTCATATAGGTGCCGCTATGGATATGCTCCAACACCAAATAGGCGTTTCACAAGACCGTGCACTGTACTGAGCCACACACTGAAAACACAAGTCAAAGGCTACTCCTGAAGAGCCAGAGAAGGGATGTAGAAACATAAGGAAGAGGGGGAGATTCTCCACAAAAAAAAATCCCAAGATATATCTCGTATACGGCAATTTTCTCTCGATACTTCACAATCTTTTGACTCTCTCTCATTCTGCCATGGCCGACTGTCACTCCTTTTGCACTCCTATCACTCCAGTGTATCCAGCCCTCCCAGAAATTGATTGTTGGAGGAAAAGGTTGGAATGGTAGACATCCCCTGGAGTCAATATATCTCACCTGACACAAGACTGTTCTCTCTCACTCCAAGGAGCTTGTGGTAGGTGCAGCAAAGTAGGCTTTAAAAAAAAAAAAACACAGCACTAGTAAAACAATCTATTGAATGAGAATCAAGCTTTATTTACACTTAAAACTTAACTTTGATATTGTTGTGTTATGTTAATAAGCCAGATGTTTTAAAAGCAAACTACAAGATTGACTTACACCATATTTTCGAAAGGGAAGCAGGACACCAGCTGGTGTTGTGTGTATTTACGTGACACTGCAGCTTTTGCTGCATTAACCTTTTAGTAACACTGGCTCATATTTGGCAAAAATAAATATCTTGGGGGGTGGGGGGATATATACATCTCCAGAGTGTTATAATCAGCACAGATTTTGATGTCAGCTTTAGATGTAAACAAATCCGGTAAACACCATTCACAACAAATTCCGTTCAAATTCGTCTGTCGAAGGTCAACGTAAACTGGGCAAGTGGGCTTAATGAATGAACTGACCTTTTGGTGTTGACTAAAGCATAACAATACCAAACTTCTCAATAGACTAACTCAATCAAAGCATTGTATGAAGAGGTGCTAGGTCCATGAAAATGGACTGTACGGAGCACATTCTGGAGAGACATGTAGCGTAACTAACGGTTAGAGTATAGTCATTTGCTAAGCGGTTTGAAAAGCATTGTTATATTATTTCATATATTTATTTTTTGTAAACTAAATATGTAATAATAATTAATTAATACACATTAATGGGTTTAAACACTTTCTCAAATGTTATTCATATTACAGTCATCTATAGCAGAAGATAGAACAATAAGTAACACAGTTATGTGCATTGCCCCGATGTTATTAACCTTTCTACACAATGTGAGTTTGTTTGGTAAGAAATAACTTGGACACCATGGTTTGTTTGTTTGCCTGCTTGCTTACCCTCTCTGTTCTCTTCAAATACACCTGCAAGTCCACTTTCTCTGTGTGATTAGATCCCTAGTGGTAGGAATGAGTTCTCTAGCTGAGACGGTTTGACTTCAGGTTACTCTTAAGAATGTAATACAAAACCGTCCAATGTGCCCACAAAAACACGGGAAAATGTTCTCTAAAATGTCATGATGTTGTTTTAAAGGGATAGTGAAACCTTTTTGGGAAATACGATACGTTCCTACTTACCCCTAGTCAGACAAGATGATCAATGTTTTGATTGTATAATAAGGAGTTAGGTAAATACATATGTAGGTAGCCTAGCTTAGCAACAATGACTTTAAGCCAGTAGTAGTGGATAGCATGGCTTGTCTTATTATTATGTTTTATCCACAAATAGTTTAACTATTCCTTAAGGATTGACGATTTCTGACGGTGTTTCTATAATAAGACACACTGAGTTAGAGGCATCAGTAATCCCACTGTTTTTTCTCTGTTTCTATATGGCTCAACAGAGGACTCACAGGCAATCATTAAAGCTGAGTTTTTAGTGTTCACACAGTAGTGGTCGATGATTGCTGTGATGATAATTGCAATCCGGACGATATTATCCTGCCCAGAGACAAAGGCATAGAATGTGATTACCGTTAATTGACGAATGTCGAAGGCTTTACAACTGTGTGGTTCACTGTTTTATGTTGCTAACAAATAGTGTTTGGCACAATTTTTTGATTTATTTTATAGCCATTTCAAATATATTAAAATGTAGATATTGTATCACACGCAGGTCAATATCTGATGTTGTTTTTGGACAGAGATACTCCTGAAATATTAAACATCCTTTATTGGAATGTTTCATTGACTTCTGTCTGAATTTGTTAACCAGAAATCTATCTTCGAACTGGTCAATAGCTCATTAGGTTGACACTGGGGAAAAACATAAACTTGGCCTTGAGTTTCACACAATATAACGCCTAAATGGCAGTGTTTAACTCCTCAAAAGTGAGCATATTACTTGTCTGTGCTGCTTTTCTTACTGCTGCCATCAGCAGTTTGTTTTATTTTCTGACCAAGGCTCACCCAAATATGCTCTTGCAAATTAATGAACCGTATAAGGTTTTCCCTGCTAAAGTGGACTGGACTGGATAAGTCCCCTAATGGATGCAATAAAATATCTGACACCCTAGTCCTTTATATATTGAAAAAACATTCCACTTTTCTCTGCATGGAGGGGGCCAGCACTAAAGCGATAAAGGCCGAGAATATTTATTATTTTCAGTCAGTGGCCTTGTAAAAGAAAAAGCCTGAATCATAACTCATTACATTATCTTGGTCTATTACTGGAAAAAAACACATTATTAAATCCAATTAAAAACTCATATAACACATATTAGATTGTGCACATGCATGGAGCTACACCTTTAAGCTTGAACGGATAAAGGCATTGCGATTCTACCACAATGTCAATGCATTTCATCCCTGGTTAGGCACTTGGTGAGAAAACGGATTCAGTCATTTAATTGAATATCCATCATAGTAAATAAAAAGTAATACATGTTTTGTAAAAAAAAAAAAAAAAAAAAAAAAAGATAAATATATTTGTATATTATTATACATTATAAGGTCTATAATAACACCACATACAGTACGCTGTTGAATATACACACATTTGAAACAAATGACTATTGCATAATTCTCGTGCTTTGTTTAGAGGATCAGCAATGAGCACAAAAAGCCTGTTTTTTTATCTAAGTGATGCATCATAAATTGTTTGTCTTGCTGTACGTTAGCGTGTGGTTTGTTCTCTGCAGCTCTTCTACGCTGCCAGCATGCCACCCCCTTCACGCGCCACTGAATCACACGCAACTGGGCGGATTTTAACATCTGCAAGACTTACTTCAGGATGGGTTGACAAAAGTTGTGCAACGGGGAAGGGACCCTTTTTCTCCACTGAACATCGGCACACGACAGGCCATTTGAGAGTCAAAACAATACAACAAAAGAGGGAATACATATTCTAGCATCTGCAACCAAGCTGTAACAATGTTCTGTCTTTCCAAATGTGTCCAATTGTGGTAAAACAAAACAACAACAAAACTGTTGAAATACCTATACTACATGGCAAACTGCATGCCCTGGAATTGTACTTTTTTTCAAATGTTACCCTTCAACAGCTAACCATAGTGGCACTACCGATCCACATCCCACAAACCCCCACTTTAGCTGCGGGGAAGTCTGCCAAAAATTGGGAAGGCATGTATCCCGCACTCCTGTGTAGATCCTGAATACATTTATCACGCTGTTCCCCAAGAGCATGGTTGGGTGTGTGAGTGTGTGTGTGTGTGTGTGTGTGTGTGTGGGGGGGGGGGGGGGCTTTGGTGGTGTCCGGCTAGTTTACATTCCAAACAGCGTGGAGAGACTCGAGGCCTGTCAGCCAGGAAGGCTCTCTTCCTCTGAGGTGCCTTTGAGAGCGGAGGGGAGAGGAGCCAAGGCAGGAGGCAGCAGAGTTCTGAGGCAGGGTGAACTTCACACTCCCCTAATCTCTGCTCACGATCTGTCTGTCGTTCAGCGGAAGCCGAGCGCTAGCGGGGCGGGCCGACACTAATTCAATCACCGCGTCCTGATTGGCAGGGGGAGCCGGCTGGCCCCGGGGGAGGAGAAAAAAAACTCCATTTTGCCCTTAAAGAAGGATGGAGTTCTGGGGAGAGGCTGTCTACTTTACAATATCCCCCTAGACCTGACTAGACCAGTGACTGCGTGCTGTCGGGATTCCAACGCATGTGAGCAAAATGAGGCTGGGGTTAAGGGAGAGGGATGCGGTGTCAGTAAATTCTGTCATGAATAGACAGTTGATGTGCAGGCTTTCTTTAAAGGCCACCGGATCAGTGCAGTTCAGTATATTGCAAAATGAGACATGGCCTCGCGTGCGCGGGTTCTGAGTCGGACAATATGAATCATAGGCTGAACATTATTGGGACATTGGGAATAGGACACTGGAACATGGTTTAGCCCATAGTGACATAACTTGACTTCTCAAACCTTATGTGTGAAAAAATAATTTCAGGATAACTGACAAAGCTATGCTGGATATGACAAAGACTGGACTCAAAACCAGGTGCGACAGAGCTTTTGCTACCAGCCTTCCTTAAAGTAAACTATTTTTCCCCCCACTTGTAAATGCCTTCTAAAGACCAGGCCTACTTAAAGAAGCATGCAATAGAGCTATTAGCTCTAACCATTTTGGTTGTAGTTTTACTTTTGTTTAATTACATTCGATTGTTTTTTATTTAGTCACAATGATTTCCTTCTTTACTTAGTAAATGAACCGTTATTATTGTTTTGCTTAGTGTTATGTCTATGGTCTCCACTTGCTGTTTTAATTGTAAGAAACCTTTTTGTTGAAGGACATGTAAAAGTGTATTCATATGCAATTATTATTATTGATTCCAATGTATTTGACAAAACATGTATGGAAAATTGCAGATGAGAACTAAAGAGCTTGAAAGATGATTGAAGTGAATTATATACGTTGGTTATTGTGGCTACTCTGCTACTTACAGTGCTAAAAGATAGGAGGTACTGAAGGAGAGAGATACATGAAAGTGGTGTGCTAGAACATGGCTAAACAAACTAAGCAAATTATGTATGTGCAACATTCATTGTACTCATTTTAAACTGTAACTATTGTTATCATGGCCTTGTTCAAATGTTTTTTGTTTCTCCAGGGATACTTGGATTGTGTCATTAGGAGGCTTTATTGAGCTCAAAGTAAAAGATGAGGATGAGAAGATTGTCAGAGGAGGATTAATAAGTGCATAGAAAAACCATTTGTCTTATTAAAAGCTCAGTGCCTGAATGATGTGTTGAACCCTGTGAAAAGACATGGCTCTGCTATTGTGGTAGGTGTACTGCTCCTAAGCTTGCTGACAAATGTAAGGATGTTTTGCAGACGCAAAATCCCCCAAAAAACTCAAAGGAAAACAAAACACTGTATTAGCAATCCTTATGGAGACTGTCCTGGATTCAACTGGCTAGTCTTTTGAAATAGCTTACAGTTTCAAAATGATGCAATGGCAGAGCAAGATCCGGCAGAGCCATCTCTACGACAGGACTCAGAGGCCTTGTACAAAAGACCTGGGAGTTTAAAGGAACCCAAAGTGGACTGGGATGTGGAATTGACCAGCTTTCAAGTTGACAGGTTTCTTGTGGAGAGGATGAGGGATTTTTATCCTGCCTTGGATTCTTCGTGCTTTGCTGTCTACTGTCAAGCTACTGTACCTGTCAAGATAAAACAATTTTACTTTCTCACACTCCCCTACCATACATATCCATGAGCTTATCAGATTTCCTATATATCATTGTGTGTCTGTCCAGCTCAGACTAAGGCCTTAATGCCGTGTCAAATGCCCACCCTGCCCGCCAAGGACATTGGGTTAATGCAATGCAAACACTCGGAAATGCATTGAATATGCTTGCGCCCTGCCTTCAAAATGCTTCTGGATAGCAAATCAAGCACAATGGTTATCTCTTCCTGCGTATAAAATTTAGATGTCACCTCTCCAGAGAATGGAAATATTATGAAAGGAATAATTCCATGTTCATAAATAATTGAAAATAAAGTTCTCAAACTCTCTTCCTTTCCCAAGTCCAAAAAAAAGAAGAAAAAAAAAAGAACTTAATAATATATCACGGGACTTGTGACACTGTTCAAAAGCATGTTTCAATGTTATGAGGTCTCTGAAATATAGTTAAGTTGTATAGATAACTAAAGTCGCAATATATCTTAGAGCCTGTTTACAATGTTTTTCCTTTTTTTTATTATTGGGATGGGATTGTCAACAACAATTTCAGACTGGTTCTTTCTCCTCGTCATCCATCATTGAATTGTTGATAAGTAAGGAAGGGATGAAAACCTGCCCAATAGCCACCAGACCAAGTCCCATAATATCAGGAACAATACAGTATATGACTGTAAACACCTTTGCAGACTCTACAGCAAAATTTACTGTTTATGTTTCAACTGTCACAGATACATCCTTGGTTGTAGACTGCATCTGTCTTTACGTGAAGAAGAGTACATTATATACTTTTTCTGATGGCTGTTCAAGGGCGATGTTGAAATGGATCAAATGAGCTGGGCAACCACTTGTTACAGGACTACGGACACAAGGCAAACCTGTTTAAAAAAAAAAAAAAATTTGAAGGAGAAAAGCACAATTTTATGCCATTACATAAAATAGTAGCTTGGCGAGAGGGAAACATAAATAGAGGGAGAGAGAGAGAAAAAAAGAGAGAGAGAGGGAAAAGCGATGGGGAGTAACTGAAAGGGAGAGTGCTCGGCTGTAATTGCGCTGTGCTTTTGGGAACAGGTGATTGGATTTCACGCAAGGTGGCCAGTCAAGACAGTGCAAAGGTTGCAGCGGGCGACGATGCAAACTGTCACCCCCGCCAAGGGGCATATCACTGGGCGCCATTCAGGTCTGTAATGAGCTTCAGGACTGGTGATTAAACAGGCCTAATGCTTCGGGATTCCGTAATGGCTGTTCCCTCTAAAAGGAGTAGTGGAGGATTGATGAAGATGTATGCCGAGGGAGACTAACACTCCCAAGGATTTTTTTCCTATTTTTTTTTTCATTAACACTGGCCGCAATTAAACCAATTTTACGGCTGCTCTGATAGAGTCACACCCAGTGATGATTTATCGGTATGCTCCTAGTGGCATTTTGTTGTCTCTCTCTGGCGTTTAGTCGCAGGCTGTGATTTACTGTGAGTGTGTTAACCTCCTTTAGGGGTTGTCATGGGTGGATCTTTGTGAAATGGCAGCAAACAACAACCATTTTACCCATCTATCAGGAAACCACACATTGACAGTAGCAGATTCTGACAAAAGATAGTTATGAAGAGGGGAGAAAATGGATATGTTCTTTTTTTTTTTTGGCATTGTAAATTAATGATTAACCTTCAATTCTTCCCCAAGAGCTCACACTGGATACTAATAAGACTCCCAGAGAGCAGGAGCCCTTCAGTCACGATTCTTTCCTCCCTGTATCCAACAGATCCCATCTTCCTCTGTGTTCAAAACACTCAAACAGTGCCACAGCCACATTTCTAAGTGCAGAGGCGCCCCAGCTAACCCTTTTAAAGAACCCTTCTGCAAGTCTTCCAGCCGGCCCCGCGGGTTATGAACTCACTCTCGGAAGGCCTAGCACTCTTGGCCTGACTCACTTGCACTGACAAGAGGCCGCAACCTGATCAGTATTCTCTGATGAGAGGTATGACACCTGCACACAACACAGAGCTCCACCTTCCACTTCAATGTGCTCGGGAGAACTTAGCTCGCCGGCGGGTGCAGGCTGAACATGTTACTTCTCGAACCACAACAACAAACAACTCCCTTTCCGCTTGAATGCCAATATGGCTGGGATGCTGGCAAACTGAAGTCTTAGCAAATCCGGAATTTATTAAGCACAGATTAATCAAAGGTGTATTTTCATTTATTTATTTCACTCTGGAGGTGATGTATTGTTCAGTCTGTGCAGTGCATTCCCCTCTTGATAGGGTAGGTGCAGAACATAATGATTAAGTTTGAAAGTAATTCTCGTTTCGATTTTCAGCCACCCATCAAAAACCTTCACAGGAACAGCAAGTAATTCATCTGTGGATGGTCGCAAATGCCCTTAAAAGGGAATCTATAAAATTATACATTTCTGAGGACTTGCTCGAATAGAGGATTTATGCAGAGTACACCGCTGCGGCTGCATAATGCACCCCTCTCACCGAGTTTAAGAAATGCAAATCACCTCAAGTTGATGGAAACTCATTCACAGATACTGCAATAAAATATTTGTGATTCTTCAAACTATATTGATGCACTGCCTGGCAATGTGTAATGGTAAGAGTGTGTTTGAGAGAGGGATGAAAAGAATCAGATAGAGGAACAAGTGGGTGTGCATCTTGAAGAGAGTGGGGGAAAAAAGATGGATAGGAAGAAAGGACAGACTAGGGTTTGCCTTTTTAGAATATCACGCCCGCTGGTGCAGGCTTTCTCTCTTTCCTTTATCAAACAGGGGATGAAAGGCAGCCGGCACTGCCATACAGTTGCTTTCAAATGAGCTTTGAGGTGTGGTACAGAGCTATTTGGCTGAGCAGCTCTCGGTGAAAGGTTGTGTGCTCTATCCCCTCCCTGCGGCAGTTTATCAAAGGGGCATATTTTTTGGTAATGTAATCTGTAATGGTGCAAAAATAAGCATTATCTCACCATCATGCCCAGGCATGACAGCACTTTTCCAGCCAGTAATATCTCTTGAGAGTGAATAAAGCCAAAGGGAAGCCAACTTTAGACATGACAACCGCAAAAGTGTTATCAATCCCGGCTTTCCATGAATTCTGTTTGCCACTAGACCAGTGCTGGCTCACTGTGTGTAACGTTAAAATATCTATTATTTCTCTCAGAATTTTTTGGGAAAATCACACTTATTCCAACAGCAATAAGCTCTCACGGATCACAAAGGATTCACATGATCCAATTTTGAAACTAATTTGATTAGGATTTTTTTATTGTTCGTATAATGATCTGATTAAGCGATACCTGCGCGTGTACTTAGGGAGTCATATTGTTTACTTAACTGAACCCTACCAAGAAACCAATTTGAGGTCCTGCCAATCCACACAGCCCAGGGGGCGTAAGAGCCATCCCTTTGAATTAAGAATGGCTGGCCAGTTCTTCCTTTGAACCTGAACTTTGTCTGCCTTCCGATTCTCAACCTCCTGGAGAAAAAATAAAAGAGAATCAAACGGTCAAAATCAATGGCAATTTTAGGACAACACTCTTTTCACCCCGTTGTTTCATCTCCCTCCCTCCCTCTCTCCCTCCCTCCCTCCAAAAAGTGTTGTGGGAGACAATTTACTGAGGGCTTCTCCCTGATAGGGCAACAACGAAGGATGCACAGGACAAACGGTGCTTGAGGGAAAATGAATGGGACTGATTGGATAGCTTCTCTGATAAACCTATCTCACACTTCCCTGCATAAGGGAAGCATTTTCTTCTCTTTTCTTTCAGCTTTCTTTACTTTAAGTAAGACATTGGAGATCAAAGACTAGGCAAGGGGTTCTTAATGAATCTGCGAGCAATTAGTTTGAATAATAATGCTATAAAGAACAACAACACTCATAATAATAAAAGCTACCTTGTTGTTTTCAAAATCACAAATCCGCTGCCATCCGGGTTTGATTGCTGATTGCCTGTGTTTGCTTGGTGCTATCATGATGTTTTGGTGTAGCCTTGAACAACACTCCCAAGCCAAAAGATCTGTGGAGTGTATCATTACTGTGCTCAGATACCACTCATCATTTGATCTAAGATAATAGCCGGCTAGTAATGACGGGGCTTTTGCTGTGGAGCCAGCAGTAAGAGGGTGGGTTCCATCTCGTGCTAGGTCCCTAAAAGTCCCCTTAAAGAGAAGCTTAGATTGCCGCCTTGAGAAAAAAATTACAGTCATTTCCAGGCAGCTCAGAAATTATCTTTTAAGAGTCATGCTACAGAGGAGTCAGCACTGTTGAAGTGCATTTGCAATCCCCAAATATCTATGATAATCACTTAAATAGTGTGCTTTTTTTCCTTACAAAGGGTATTATTTCGGAAGAATAGCTTTTTCTTGTTTCTCCCATTGTCATGCAAAGTTTAAACAAAACAATACAATGGTGCTGTTGAGTGATGTATGCGAGGTTTTACAAAAGCAAAGTTTTTCAGCTGTCACCAAATGCAGGAGAACAGAGACTAAATAGCCCATGGTTATCTTGCAGCTTGTTCCAAAGGAATTATTTTTAAGCTTGTTGTCTTCATTCTAAGTGGCAGCTCAGTCAACCAGTTTTCCTGCATTGCTGCCAATGCCCAAGACAAATTTGAGGGACTATTCACCTTGCCAGAAATTGGAGCAGTCACGCTTTCTCTCGCATCTGACCCCAGGCTTCTACTCAGTAGTCTTATATCTAGCAGATAACAACATTTTAATGTTACCCTTGTCCCGTGATTTAAATTACCTCAATTATACGCTGGCTTGTTTGCAGACAGCTTAGCAGTGGGTTAGGTGACACGGAGTTGGCAAACTTGGTTCCGATCACGAGTAATGCTGCCTAAATACCCATAAACATACATGTGCATGAAGCTCCCAGAGTTAATATGTGGTTTTGGGTTGATGGAGCATTTGTTCGTTCAAGTGGCCAAGCAGGTATACTTTGATTTCTTGCACATCACATAGCCTTCATACTACAAATCCCAAGCACTTTGTCCATCTTCAGGAGTTATGCATCACCACAACATGACTTAACGGCATGTGGTCAAACAAGTGTGTCACACGGTTATGCCCTAGCCTGTTATCAACGAGGCGTACGTCAGATCACAGTGGTGGCCCATTCAAAGCCTCGTTCCACAATAGAGTTGAAGAGACAGGGCTGAACCTATCATTAATATAAGTGGATTAGTCATCATCCGATTAGGATCTAATAATTTCACAGTAGGCACGATAGGATGGGGTTCTCTTTTGGAGGTCATCAGTTAGAAGATTTGACTGGAGTCACGCTGGTTTCGCTTACTTAGTGTGTTTTATTTTTAAATTGAAGAATGAGTATTGCCGGAACATATAATATTAATGTAAAATAACAAGTAGCATGATGAGTGGATCAATAAACTTGATGGTAAAAATACTATTCACTAATTTTAGTCAATCAATTAAATTGAGCACAGGTTTATATCATGGCACATTCAATATAAACATAGATTTTCATACTAATAGAATCTCCAATTACAGGTTCCTGTTGACCAACACATGATTACATGAATCCAGTTATCTATTAAAATAATGTTTAATATTGTATTGCATTTAATACTGTAATATTAAAGACTCTCTTGGGCACTGGACAGAGACCTAGAAACTTGTCCCTATTCCTGGAGGATCTACCACACTGAAATATTAACTGTCTCGAATCTGTGACACTAACTGGTACTGATAGGCATTTACAGGTTGGTCTGCAGGTCACTCTGGGGAGTGGACAGCCAATGTCAAATCGTCAAAACTGACCATGTCTCCATGGCGAAGGGTATGCACCAAAAAATACGAAAGAATCACACCATTAAATACCTCATCCAATATTAACAAGGTAATGAATAATTGCGATGGCTGAGCCAATCGAAAGCCATAGCAATACTGCCACAAATGTATTCCAGTGTACAGCAGTAGATAAACAAATCGCCAAACAAATACAAAGTATGGAATCAGAGAGGGTCTGTCCACAGAACGAATGGTTAATGTTATTTTGCCTCCAATTCACAACCACATGGGGTAATGTTTGACAAATCTCAAACCTGCAGTAATAAATTAAAAACATTGTTCAACATTGTCTTTATCATCAAAGTAATTGCTCTAAGGAAAGATCATCCCGGTTTTCGGCTGGTTTAGGAAAAGGAATTCAAGCTTAATGTCCACTGTATTGCAGCACTTCATCACTAGACTAGTCTCACAGAAACGCCTCATCTCGTGGAAGAGTGGAACGTAACAGCAGGCCTGGAAAAAAAACAAAATAACATAGATTGATAAAACAAAGGAAAAGACTGTCTGACAGTCCAAGCGTGACTAACTGTATACTGTACTGGGCCAGCATTCTAACCCACCTCCATGGCACAGCCATGCTGACTGCACACTCCTCAGGACACACACGTACTCAAGGAAAGGCAAAACCTATTGCAGGGATAGACTATCTGTGGGAAACCGACGGTTACACATACCATTAACACACAAGCAAGCACGCTAATGCAGACTTACACAAACACACACACACACACACACACACACATACATATACACACTCTCTCTCTGTCTTGCACTCAGAGGCAGACAGTGCTTGAGTACAAGATGTTTCCTCTGGCTAAAGTAATGTATCTACTTAGCATGGATGAGTTTCATTAGTACTGACAGAGATTTGGTCCTTCTGGGAAAGACTCACTGGACAGATCATATCTCCGAGTCTGTGTACGATAGCCGTGCAAACTCACAATCATCTGTGTTTCACAATATAATCTCCATCCATCCATTAACTTTACCGCTTATCCCGTACAGGGTCACGGGGGGGGCTGGAGCCTATCCCAGCGGACACAGGGCGAGAGGCGGGGTACACCCTGGACAGGTCGCCAGTCTATCACAGGGCACAATATAATCTATATGAGTATTTTCAGTATTATCACTAATATAGGACCAAAAGTAATTTCCTAGCACTGAGACTGGCCTAAGTATCAGTGTTTTGATTGATAGGCTATGACGTGAAAGAAAGTACAGTCGTTTCCCATGAATACATCGAGACTGGCCAAGTATCAATGTTTTGATTGATTGCCCTTGAGGTAAAAAAAAAAAAAAAAACTGCTGCAGTTTCTCATGAATACCTTTTGAAGGACATTTGAAGTCACTAGTGCGCATTCAAGCCCTTTAGATTCAAGACAAATGTAGTGTTGAAATATCTCTTAACCCAAAACAAGCCAAACAAATTTGGTTTGGTAATTGCTTACCATTCATCTTGAATGGATATAGATGAATATTGAGATAAACCTAAGTCTCTAAGCGTTTGTATAATCTGTAAAACATTTACATCCAATTAATTAACCCTTCAATGCTTTTGTCATTGCTTGAAGGGACAATTCATTTGTGAAATAAAGGCGTCCATTTTGATGAATGTGGAAACAAAATGAAAAATCCATGTTGAGCAAAGATGACTCACTTGAGAGGAAATGTCAAGAGGAAGACAATGAGAGGACATTCTGTGGAGGGTGGGGGGTGGGGGGGGTAAGGAGGGGTTAACACTGCCCTGAGTCCTGATGACGAGATCAAACTGGACCGGTCTCACAACAACAAGCGTCTCCCGTTTGGGGCCTTACTCTGACTCATCCCTTTGCAGCTTTAACAAGCCACACATTGGATGAAAAAAAAGCAAAAACAGGACCCTGCGTTTGTCGAAAACAGGGTGCCGTTTTATCCTCTTTTTTCTCGGTGTCCTTCTCCATCTCTCTATGTTTGTTCTCATGTGGGTTGATGTTTTTCTCTTCCTTCTGTGTGTCTCACTCTGTCTCTATAAATCTCTCTTTCTCTGTGCCTCAATCTCCATATATTTTCCACGCAGACATACTCAAAGACATTCACACAAATCACCACAAAACACAGACACTCTTGTATGTTGAGGCTCACCTCCATTAGATCTTTTTTTCCTCAGTCACATTTGAGCCAAACTGAACCGGGGGCTTTGGGAGTCCTGTGAGACAGTCATCGAGTTTGCTCCTTATCCTTTTGCCACCTTTTCTAGAATTTCTCATTAACACTGGAAGGAATGTGCATACCCTACCCTATTTTCTAGCGAAACAGCTCCACATTCAATTTGAATATCAAATAACACTCTTTTATTAATAAGAGCGCATGGTCCTCTTATTGAGATTACGTGAGAGTGAGCGTTTGCATTTATTTTGCACTCTTATGTCTTATCTAAGGTTTCTCCAGCAGTCCAAGTTAATTGTACTGTATGAGGGTTTTACGCTTCCATTTGTGCTGGACGAACAGCATTTTCCACTGCTTGCATTCAGTGATGGCCCACGCAGACGCCTGATAATCCAGTAAACAATGCTCACGATCCCTTGGACTGCACACCGAAAAAACAATGAGTAGTTGCAACGGCACAGTGAGAGGTCAAGACGGTTCTTGTTCCTCATTCCTGTCGCCCCCTCCCTTCCGCCTGTACCTCTGTAGATACAGTTACAGGCACAGGCCTGCTGGCAAAGCCCTCAATTCATAGAGGAAGGATTTCAGTCACCTCTGCCAAAAAGGCTCTCCCCCAGCACTCATTATCGTGTCCTTATTGTCATGGGGAGTAGAAAGCCACATCTGCTAGCATTGTTGTCTCTCGCTAGTTTCGGATTGCTCTTCAGGAATAGGTCAGTGAGACACACAAAGGTTTCAGATGTATTTTTACTGTAGAGCTTGATCATTTACTTTAAATAATACATAATAAAAGTAAAAGGCTTTTTGCCAACTTTATATTTCTGCCGTGAAGGATTTTTTCATTTATTTATAAAAGTCTATACTGATTTTGATTAACTCCATACTGTGATAAAACGTCGCTGCAACAGAGAGACAATTGATGTTTCCAAAACAAATTTGTGAATGTGATTTGTGTCAAGCTGTTTGGTGTCAAGCCATCTCTGGCATCAGGACCTCTCTCTAATTATTTTGCTAAAGACAAAATAAATAATAAAGATACATTTGAATCAATGCAACGTTCATCTACACCTCTTGTAGCGATGGCTTAAACAATAACAATGATAATGCCTGTTTTGTAAATCACATTCTGGTATGGGTTAACTAAAACATACTTAATGACACTGGGTAAAAAAATAAATAAATAAATAAATAATATATATATATATATATATATATAAACCTTCTTATTTCAACATAGTATTGCTTTGCTATCTATGTGACACCTTGCAGTGAGAATTAATGCACTTTTAATTAAGGGTAAAACGCCTCATACTAATAATCTCATTATGCTTTCTGAAATGTTTCCATCCCTAGACTTGTGTTAAGCTTCAACATTAAATGCACTTGATGTGGTGGCAGGCTGTGTAATACGTCAAGACCGTGTCTAGCCAAGGCAAGGAAGACCATTGGTGCAAAAATAATTACCGTCCTATCATTCATCACCTTAATTAGAGTTTACAGTGGTCCATCCACAAATCAATACAGCGAGACATAAAAAAAAACAACGTTCATCCCCCCCCCCCCCCAGACCCCCTTCCCTCCTCACTTCACATGCAGCTGCATAGGATTTCTCTTTACGACAAATGAAAAGGCTTGCCCAGGAACATTTCCCTGCACTTCACAACTCATTCCCCCACATATCTCTGTACTGCATGGCTTTAGCTGCCAGTGGGGGTAATGAATAGCCCTCAATGAATAGCTGGAGAAGTAAGATAAATAAAATAAAATATTGCTTTGTCACCAGCTTCTGTTCAAAGTACTTTACCTGGCACACACGTCTTCCCCTGTCAGCAGAATGTCTGGGCGTAGACTATAGGTATATTATCAACATATTAATCATGAAGTCGGACGTTTAAGTGTGCCAGAGCTCCTTAATCTTCATTCAATAGCATTTCCCCATTGGAATTTCCTCAGCACTTTACCACTTACCATAAACCCTTTCTTGTTTTTTTTTTACTTTTATTTTTTATACCACTAAGTAATTGCTTTGGATGATAAAAAAAGGGATCCATGTCTTAAAGAAACTGCCATGCTAGTATAAAAGAGGTGCTGTTTTCTTATCAGCCTCTGGTCTCACTGCCAACAAATGCCTCAGAGGAATCGCCATTGACTTGACAAATAAGAATGCTGAGTCCCATAACAAATGTATGTAAGTAAACTTGCCACATTTTTACGCCACATTGCAAAAACTGAATGAATTACCTGAATGAATAAACTTAACTACAGCCATATTCGGTCAAACATGGCTCGAATTTGAACCATTTACAATACTTCCATTGACAGTGTTTAAAATGCACCCTTTTTTGTGTCCAAGATGGCAGGCTGACTATAAGTCAAGCCGTTCTACAAATCTGAGTAGCATGTGGTCCAATGATCGATGTTGTACAAACAAATATGGTGTTCTACTGCTGTAGAAAGCCAGATGGGTCCTTTGTAAACAGACCTGCTCTTTTGATAGCAAGTTGACGGTCTGGGGAGTGTTGCACTTTTCATAAAAGTAAAAGAGTTGCTCTGCATTTTAATAAGGTGTGGTTACCTCTATGCATATCAAACCCTGTCGAGGGTTGGCATCCAACGAAACATGTTGTACAGTGTCAAACACGGAGTGGTCTTTTCAATTAAACCGTTTGAGAATTGGGGAGTTGGGTAGAATGATAATAAAGTGAACTTCGATGTTACATGTAAGATTTCTTAATTTGATTTCTTTTCTGGTTTATTTTGGTCAGGAAACGTTTGTGCCCGCTTTATTTACATGAACCCCTAGACTTGCGAAAGCTTTCCAGGGTAGTTTGAGAAACATTTCAAGTTCATCATCTGTGCAGTTCCTTTGTGGCATGACTTCCCTGCCCTCGAGGAAGCACAAGTGCACTGCCATCTGTTCAGCCCCCTAAAAGAAAAGTCAGTGGTCTGGACTCGATCCATGGTGACAGACACTTTTCACCCTGAATTATACGTCATGCATGCCCAGTCACTTTCTAAGCACTCCTGAGTCAAGACTTTTTTCAAATAATTTAATTGGGCTATATGTAGTTGACAGTGACATCAGCCCTGTACTTGGTTCATCACCATATACAAGTTTGCCATTTGAAGCCAGATTTTCTTCAAGGACTGCAATCTAGAAACAACACACATTTTTACTTTGGTTTTATTTTTCAATCCTAAAATAATACGTCAGGCCATTCTTTTATGTACAACTAATAAAGTATGTTGTTCATGTCGCATAAAAAGTATGTATTTCAAAATGTGGATGTTCGAGGGAAGTTGACCCTGACATTGCCCGAAATTATAAGTGGTCATGAGTCAACTCAAATAAAAACCTGCTGCTTCCCGAAGCCATTAAAAGCCCCTCTCTGAGTCACTGCCTGGTCTTTGTATAACAATACCGCACTATTTGGACCCGCGAGCAGTTTAAAGAAGCTCAACGCTCGAGGAAGGAGGGGAACGAGGATAACTTTTGGCAGCCTGTGAGGATCACAATACGAGTACATCACAAAGAGCACATTGTTGCTTGCGCTGCTGGCCAGGGCCCCAGGAGTTTTCCCAGAGGCCTGGAGAACTTTTGATCTAATTAAAACAGACTGGGAAAGAGGAGTTGAAAGATAAGGGTGCCACAGGGAGGAACCCGCCTGGTACCGCAGTGCCTTCTCTTCAACGGTGACACTAACAAGTTACCCAGTCCTCGAGTGGGTCGGGGTGCGGACGGGACTGACACGCCAAGTGACACTATTAAGTCTGGGAGGGTCGCCTTGACAGCTACTGACTGCTGGAGATTGAAAACGCAATTAATCACGCTGCCGAGACTGTATAAAGTCATCAGAAGAGTAGGCATGCTCCATCTTGTCGAATTTATTTTTCAACGATTGGACAACAACAAGGAGAAAGCACTGTCAATCAATTCCCCGAAGGCATTCTCTTACTGTTCAATTCACAGGTGTATGTTCAGCTCCAACACCTTAATGGGCTTTTGGATGAAAAATGTCTTTCTCCTTGTTCTCCTGATGGTGCGCTAACAACAAATCAGACGGAATGGACGGAATTAAACTGAAACTTAATAGCTCGGTTGAGCATTAGCTGAGTGATGGGAACATAATATTTCTCCTTCTAGGAAATAGAAATCAATGCCTTTGCAAGTCGCAGGTACTCGGCCGGACTGACTAGCTGGCAGTCACGTCTCTCGGAACGCTATAGAAACCAGGGAGATAGATGCCAGAGGCAAAATCAGTGACGACTTGAAATTAAAATGTAGTTGAAACTCCCCACCATAACGATAACATCTTGACAATCACATATAACACTCTTTAAAAGACTAATGGAAGCCTGGAAAAAGGCTTCACCTAGCTCTTGACGTTCAGGTATTCGAAAGCCAATTGCAGCCTATTTTCAGCTGCAGTATTTTTTTAATTTTTTTTTTGACGGAGTCCAGTGCTGCTGCTTGCTGAACTTGGGCTACTTCAGCAGCCTGGGAGGGAGAGGGATGGTGTAGCACTCCTGAACCCATCTAACTGAAATGCTGTGGTCATCACTTTCCTGCCAGGCCCACTGTAAAAACTCTCTTTTTATTTGAGTTATTTATATGGGATGAGTCAAGCTGCTGCAAGATAAACCTTACTAGTTTATGTTGAGCACATTTTAATTTGGTACAGTCGTATAAAATGAAGGAAAAAAATGAATCCGCCGACTGCTGTTATGGGTATGAAATTACCACTTTCTCAAATCACTCCATTTACAGTTGTGTACGGTTCAAACGGATCAGTGGCATAGTCATAGTGGTTATTTTATGCAGTGCATTTTATTCAATCAAGATCGGGGGTATTTCTCAGCAAAATATTAAAACAGAATTTGCTCTCTCATTCTCCACAATAGATGCGAACAATGCCAAAACTTTGCTAACAGATGCTACCTATTCACCTAACCTTCTGATGATGTACTGTATAGAGTTGGTGAAGATGTACTGCACACTACAGTCAACTAAATTTAATGATACAATGCATTTTCTCACATACTTACCGGTTGGAATGACTTTTGATACTGATACTATTGATTCATCATTTGGACGTGTGTCTGTGTGTCTGGTTTGTGTGTGTGTGTGTGTGTGTGTGTGTGTGTGCGTGCGTGCGTGTGTGTGTGTTTGTGCGTTTGGTCTTTGCTATGCGTTTCTGAATTGCAGTCATGGCTTATCTAAAAAGAACCACGTGCAATTAAATTAATTTAACAGACCAGCGATGAGTTATGAGTGGATCTTGCTGAAGCAGCGCCCCTTTTGTCATTCATCCCAGTGAGCATGGGTAACTTTAATTAGGTGGCCTGTTAAAAGAAATGGCAGTGGTTACTGAATGCCAACAGACAAATCAGGTCTTATCAGAAATACAGCCAGTGACAGGTAATCATTTCTGGGGAATGCATGCCCCTTTATTGCGGGTCAATAGGTTTTATCTAAGTAACCCTTGGCATCCGGTTGAGGCACTACAACTGGGGGATGTTAAGGGTTGTAATAGCATGTCCTGTCACCATCAGAATGAATCAGGCTCATAAAAAACAAAGTCGTAATGAACACTTCATTGAGGGTCAACATTTACAAGAGGGCACCCAGAGCTCCCAGAAACGCTGACACTCAGAAATTGCATGGATGAAGATGGAAGCTTTGTGAATAGATGGTCTAATCATATTGGGCCTATCTATGTATCCCTTTCATTTAGCTGGGAAATTGTTGTGAATATGCATTTTTTATTAGGTTTGCCAACTGGAGACGTAAGCTATGCCAAGAGTCTATTGGAACTATTAGTGTTCATATGAAACGGCTAACCCTGTTTCTTTTCCAAGAGTTCACAGCATTTATAATGGGAAATGTTTTTTATAATGAACTTAACCTTATGCATAACTAATGTGTTAAAAGGTAATTTTTATTTGGGTTTTGTTTTCATGGAATTTTAAATCCCTTGTGTGCCTTGCCAAATACTAAGACATGAATGCATGTCAAGCATGTGTTGCCAGGAGGGTCATTCAAAGCAAATGATAATTAATCTCCAGTATAAGTTATAATTTGTTGTAGTCTTCTCTCCTCAACTGTGGGATGTTTGCAATCTTTGAAAGAGAAAATGAAATAATTAAATCCTCACTAACACATGTAATTATGTTTTTATAATGACTCTAGACTGGAGTGCTACGCTTAAAGATGCCTGCATTGTTTACAGACGTACTTGGTGTTAATCATCAACTTATTTTCTTACCTATTTCTCCGTTATGTGATGTGAGTCATGTTAGGTTGAAACCATTTCTTCATGGCAAAATCAATATTATGTTAAATGAATAACTCATGCTAATTAGTCACGGGTAACACATTCAGACCTACTTAGATTCCCTCGTCATTTATGTGGCCACTATTGCAAATACCATAAAATGCAATTTTAGTCGTGACTTAAGAAGGGCTGAAGAACAACACCACCAAAAAAAACATCTAAAAATACAGAATGAGTATGCCGCCTTAGGCGGAATTGAAACCCAAACACAATTATTAACTCTTGCATCACCCTTAGAAAAACATTAACAGGGTAGAGTTGTCGCTCCTTAAATGTATCTTAAAGCCTTACCCAGGGGGAATACACTTTCCCCTTGTCACCAGTAGTTTGCAAGCACCAGTGTCCCAATTAAGATTAGGGCACGTGTGTTCATAATCGTTGGGATGTAAAAGCGATAATAAGCAGGGAACCATCGTTATGTTCCGTCTGCTTTTAAGTTATACAGTGACCTTATCCAAACTGACAAATGGCCAATTTCCTCACAGTTTTCTGCACCTCAGCATGCTCTGGCTTTTCATATTTACTGCCCATTCTCCAAATGCCACATTTAGTTCTGTTTACTCCAAGGAATTCATAATAATAAAAGAGAAAAGAAATCAGGCGGAGACTGTCAGCTGGAAGCCATTGTTCATATGGGTCCAACGCCTGATTACTTGCTACTGAAGAGACTGTGCCTATGCATTCCCTGCCCATGAGTGTGACGTTGGAGCTCAAGACCCTTTCTTCCACATGCCACTTGTGGAGGCTTCAGATTCACTCGGCTTGGCGAAAAGGCAAAGGCACCCAAAATAAGGACCAGGAGGAGAAGAGAGTAAAGATTCTCCCGAGAGTCTGCAAATCTGTTGCCATCCCTTGTGTCGCATGTGCATACAGTAGATATCCAACCGTTGTCTGAGGGCCCGATCACGGTGCCTTTTCATGCTTCATGCTGTCATGCACAATTGCGAAGGCAAGATGTGCTCAAAGAAAGCATGTTTTCTCTTTACTACATACTCTGAAATTGCAGGGTGAGCAGTTGTTTTGGCCCTTGCTGAGGCAACAGCCATCCACATCAGATATGGTTTGGTACTAAGAATGTTCATCTACTGTTTGATGGCCAATCTGTTGGCTAAATGATGTGAAAGGCTTCTGCTACCCCCAAAAGCTTGGTTCACGTTTAAAGAATCCTTAAACTGGATCTAATATCCCCATTCAAACTGAAACCCACAGGGTCTCACTAAAATTTCCATTACGCAGCAAGTAGCAAAAATACGGGCACTACGCTCAAGGAATTAGAGTATGAAAGAAAAGATATTGTCTCAAGGCAACAAGACCCTCATTTTTGTTAACTTATTCTAGTGTCCGCTAAATTTTACTGGCTTTCCTGATAAAAAGGCTCCCCCTGGCTGTATCCCTCCCTCCATATAACTCTTTATTTACTTCTGAATTGAGAAAGGAATCATAATTTCGTCCCCTCTCTCCCTAGGGCTCTTAACCAAAAAGAACCCACAGCCTTTGACATGAATTCATATATTAGAAGCTCAACGCTAGATATGTGGATTGAGAGAAGTATATTTAGCTGTGTTTGAAAACATGATTGTGCATACTCAAGTACCACTTCACATTTATGTAAACCTCCCTGTACAACACTGCCACACCACTTTGCATTTTTTTTATATTATATATCTATGAAAAGGAGAGGCAAGCATTTAAAATTACTTTTGCATTTGGGTCAAGCAGTTTCCACCTGCTTTCAGAAATACACCTTACGTAAGAGAGATTTCACTTAGGGACAAACTGTTGTAATGCACACGCATTTTTTAATGTTGATAACCTGATTGAAACCATAGAGGGCCTCTGAAACCTGCTCTTCACAATCACAATAGTAAACACTGCACAAGAGAGCCCGTCACTCACCGGTACCATACAGTATTTCATTTCAGACATAGTTTTTATAATTATGTGCTGAGAAATGCTGAGCCAAAAAGGACTGCATACATAATGACACTCTCCCTGTCCAGCATAGGCACGGTCACTCTCGAGAACAGAGAACAGCATTGGCCTGGGATTGCACTCTGTGATATTTCTTTTTATGGTGGAGTAAACCATGATCATCACAGCCACCAGCTAATAATAGAAGGGGTTACCGTTGTTCCATTTCCATCTCCAGGGGTAACGACCCCTTTCTTCTTATAGCCGTTGAACTCGCCTATGTACAGCGTGCTTATGCTACAGTGCTTTGAGCTTTACAGCCCACGCAGGTCGGGGTCACCTTCACTCAGGCGTTAAAACCAAGTACAGTCCCTCAACGTTGGTCATCACTTTGGCCATTTTCAACTCCCGATTGAACACATAAAAAGTAGGCTTATGAGCTCTCACAGTCGTATATTTCCCTGCAATTGGTCGTTGACCAACTAACTGCCTTCCAACTACCTCCACCCCCTGCTCTTCAAAAAAAATAAAAAATAAAATAAAAGAGCCCTCCCCTCCTGGTTGCATCGGAAGTCTCTGTAGAGCTGATGGAAGTTCACTGGACGTAGTATAACTTTGATGTTGCATCAAGATACTGTGTTATTGCAGTATCCCTTGACAGCGGGCAAAGCTTTGGAAGTGGACTCAAGTCTCACTGGGCTCAGTGCATAGAGTAGACAGGATGATCTGAGGCCGGGTGTCTTACATAGCCGTTTGGGAATGTTCCTATGTGTACTGTATGTAAACTTACACGTTGTGTGAAAAGGCAGCTGGGCCCACCTTGTAATTAGGGCACCAACATCGTAGATTGGATTACTCTCTTTCCTTGCACACTCATATCGTCTCTCTGGCCATCTCCCCTGTCAATGTGCAGTGTACAAAGGGCTGCATGCTTCGGAGTAAAGCAGAGCGCCACTTCTTCTTACATCCTGAGGTGTGCATGCTCGTTTGCCTCATTTCGTCCGGTCATTCCATTGGCCAGGTGCCCATCAGCAGGTGTTTTTTTTTGTGGCTCCGTGATTAATTAAACAACGCTGGACCTTATCAGGGGGGTGGCACAACATTTGGAACCCGTCTTGCCCTCGCCTGAGCACCGGCACACCCAAGGTACCTCCAAGCCTGTCTCGCAGCTGACACCATAGCCAACTGATCTAACACACACCCACCCCCCCCCCCCCCCTCCCTCCCCCTCACCTTCCACTGCCCTCCTCCTCGTCCTCTCCTTCACATTTCTTCTTCTTCCTCTGTTCGGCGGCAACTTGCTAAGATATTCCATGAAATATTTATTTAGCCTGCATTTTCCCCCTTACAAATCCAACCTATCCTCCCCAGTCACACCTGCAGATCCAGGCCTTTTCTTCCCACCCTGCTCGGTGTGTGGATCCAGCCCTTCAGTTGGCTGCGCCGGGTGCATATTATCCAGCGGGTTAGGGGCGCATCGCTGCACATTAAAGGCTGAAGGAGAGGGAACATAAACATGGCCCTGTAGCTTGGCCGCCAGAGGAGTCATGGGTATTATTGTTCGGCATCCTTCCCCTCAGTCCTCATCATCGGCTGCTGCCAGCCCTGATATACTGGGCCGCGTGGAGGAGGGACCGGTGTGGACTCGTTTTTACGGCGCTCACCCGGCGGACGGGGCCCCATCTGTGTGTGTCTGCGTTGGATTTTGCCCGTGTTGGTGTGTCTCTAAGAGCGTGAGCGTGTGAGGGAGGGAGAACGAGGAAAGAGAGTCCGCCGTCAAACCACACAGACTGACCCCATTGAATGAAAAGAAGTGAAGTCATTTCTCCCACACTCTGACCCTGTAGTTTTGAAGCCGCATCACACCATGTGCACGCCAGGCACGCACAGACACCCACATGAAGACAGATCACGGCATCCATGAATATTAAACATCCCAAAATAAATTAAACATTGCGCTCGAGTTTTTCGGTAGCCGGGCGCAGTTGGCCCCGGAAGATGTTACGTTCCTCTGCTTCAAGATATAATTAGGACGCTCACGTTTTCTCTGCTAGAAAAGAACAAACAAACATGGCAGAATAAAGTATAGGCTACAGGGAGCGGTCGTGGTGGCTTCGTCCCACAGTCTGTTATTACTGGCTGAGCTGCAAAGACCTTGCACTGCAGGGAACACCAGGCCTCGGAACAACACATTTCTTGTTTTCTTTGTTCCCGTCTTCCTTTGTCTCCAGCATGTTAAGTCAGGACAAATTCAATCTCCGATGCACCCCCCCCCCCCCCCCCCCCCCCCCCCCCCCCCCACACACACACACACACACACACACACACACACACACACACACACACACCCTACACCCTCAGTTCTGGGGTCTCTGCGCTCTCGGATTCAACCTTCTCGTCTTTTAAGTCGCTAAACGCAGAAAGCTTCAACCTTAGCTGAAAGTATGACTAAGGACCCTTCAAAGCCTCCCACACATCATTCAGCGTGGGCCCAGCAACATCGAGGCTGGCATTTAAGATTCCCCTGCGTGCACTTTTGTGATGGACCTGAATGAAAGCCATCTGGTCTAATTAGGGGAATAGGGGGTGACATGAGCGGCGGCATGTTAATGCCAGCCCTGTAACGTGTGGCCATCCTTTGACGGCGAGCCCTCTGCTCTCAGTCACGTCCGCCGGCTCAATCCCCACATGTCTCGTCTTGATCAGCCTCGTCAACAGCAGGAGCAGTGGACAGTTTCTAATCACACCGGGATATTCTTGACAACTTCTGGCATTACCTTAATTGGTCCATGATAGCAGTTTTCCAGTCTTTGGCAGATGGAAGGTCAGAGACACAAGAGAAGGACAAAATCCAGGCCGCAATTTGCGGCTCTTTTACTTTTTTTGGACATACCATTTGACGTTACTGTGCGACAAGCTTGGTATTCAAAACAAGTCGCACATGCAGTGGTTCCATCCACATTTGAGCAGTGTAATTTTGAGAGGCTTTGTTGAAGAATTTGCTAAATTACCAGGGTTAAGAGAGACAGACCCTCCCATTAACCATGTTTGAGCATTGTCTGGAGATATTTAATAAAGTCTGTGTAATGCCTTGATTGCACTTTTCAATTAAAATAACCCCTCAAATGGTAATTGTTATGCTAATTGTTTGTAGTGGTGCAGTAATTTGCCAGCCTCTAATTTGAACGCACTACTCACACATGCAGAGGGACACACACGTAGGCCCTGTCTGAAGTTGAACTCTACAGTCCCTTACAATTTGCAACGCAATGGTAGCCGGGAAAACATCTAACAGAAGAAAAACAAACTAAGAAAAAAACACTGTCCAACATTCACTGAGGTAACCTGTCAAAGTATACAATGATCAATTCCATTCTAGGAGACTGTGGAATCCAGTGCTTTGCCTACTGCCCATGATCCTGCATCAACCAAAGAAAAAAAAAAGAGAAAAAAAACCAGCAACACTCCCCCATTGCCATTTGCATCTAAATCCCATCAATAGACAATCATTGGTTGCTTACTAACAACCTCCACCGACATCAATCAAGTGAATTGTTCCTGCGTATCATTTTCAAAGCAATTGCCAGACATCTAATGACATGTTTGGTAGAGGAGGAAGGTGTAGAGAATAATGATAGTGAATCAATAGACTTGGAGGAGACTTGAGTCTATTACCCCGAATAACGAGACATATGACTGCAGCACTGACAGTAATAGCCAAT
>JAPMUY010008858.1:322500-590000 GCA_026901105.3 Galaxias olidus
TGAGGAATACGAAAAAAAAGAGGAAGGGAGGGAGGGAGGGATATTGTGATAAAGAGAGAGAGAGAGAGAGAGAGAGAGAGAGAGAGAGAGATACTAAGTGTGTTTGTGTGTGTGTCTGTGTGTGATTGTTTTTTTTTTTTTTGCGTGCCCAAAAGCGTTTTTAGACGTGTGCGAGAGAGAGGGGAAGCAATAAAGAAAGAGAGTGAGAGAATAGAGATGAGTTGGTTTCAGGACTGTGAGTTTGTTTCAGGACACACAGGACACTTGTTCCAATGGGCCTCCATGGCCTGTGCTATTAGTAGCCCATTAGGAGTTCAAGGACAATATCTGTCCTGTGGTCTGATCATTCATCCTCCAGATCCCCTCGTTAAGCCGGAACTTGTCTCTCCACAATGTGGGCAGAAAATTGACAAGCTGCAAAAGAGTGATTATGTGGGATGTTAAAAAAAAAAACTTCTCATCGTCTGCCCTCTCTGCCACAAAGGAACCAGGAGTCTGGGTCATTGCAAATTAAGTCCATTTCCATTTTTTTCAGACCCCTTAATGCTTTAAGGAAATCAAAAGGTTTTGAGGCCTTGACCCGATAAAACAATGGACAGTCTGTGCCTAGTCTATTTGCTATGGCTGGTGAGAGAGAGAGAGAGAGAGAAAGAGAGACAGCAAATGAAAGAGAAAATGAGAGAGAAAATGAGAGAGCAAGATAGAGAGAGAGAGTGCAAGAGAGAGAGATAGAAAGAGAAAGAGAGAAAGGGAGAGAGCAAACGAGAGAGCAATAGAGAAAGAGAGAGATAATAGACAGAAACACAGACAAAGCATGAAGAAATGATAGATGAAAAGCTCCTGTTTAAATTGTAAATTAACAGTTGCAACCTTGAAAAGAACTTCGTTGAGTTTGTATTTAGTTGGAGGAAAGGTTGCAAACCTGCTAGTATTCAGAGGTAAATTGTTTAACCTCAAGACCCTTCTCTGACTCTACACTTACTGATGTCTGACAGGGAACAAACATGCTCTATGTGCCATGACCGTAATCGTTGATCGTTGCCCCCTTTTTAAAACTGCTTAAGATGAAGGAATATTTCCAAATTGTTATAATTTCATTCGTAATAGCCTTCTATAGGATATGTTCTTGCTCCCAAATTGTGTTCTTCAACTGGCCCTAGCTGTTGATTTAGCAATTGCCACTCCTTGGCGTTGACTGTTATTGTTGTTGATATTGTTGCTGTTGTTGTTGGTTTACAGCACATTTGGAGAGCACTTGAAAAGCTCTTAGGATTTCAAGGGGATAACACTGATGACCCTTAGACAAGTTTCTGCGTTTAGATTCTCACTTTAAAGTCATTCAGTGATTTCTCCCATGCGGAAATGTCCACTAAAGAGTGGAAAATTAACTGACAACAAGGGACTTTTTCAACTATTGACCATTCAAAGACCTTTATCATTAAAACCAGGAACTGTTGCAGCAAGCAAAACATGACATTACAAAATGCTGGACAACTAATGCCTCATTATTCTTTAGATAAATATAATTGCTCAATTGAAGGCTGAAACTCAAAGGCAAATAAATAACTCCCCTATCCTTCAGGAACCAAACAGATCTTCCCTTCAACTAAAGAAGCACAGCTAATAAAGCTTATCTAATTACTTTGCACAGCTGGACCTCCTTGATACATTCCTTGCCATCTTTACTGTTTGATTAGTTGTAAACGCATGCTTGATTTACTTTTCAACAGTGCCTCAACTCGGCAGGCTTGTTGTGAAGGGTGACAAGTAACCAATTAATTAATCACATCATTATGCCAATTAAGAGGTTTGTTTGCTCCAATGAAGGTGAAAGAGGCAGGAAACTAAAGAAATAAACTAAGTAAGTGGATGCAATTTACCAACTCTAACTCACTAACTCTTAATCTATCCACTTATGCATAAGGAAATGGTGCATCTCACCAACATAGTGTGTATCCTTGGCTTCCACAAGGTAATTGAAAGAAGACATTGTCCTGTGTCTCTAGTTTGTTCTGCGACAATAATGCATCTTGTCAAAGATTTGAATACTGACTTGAATCATGCTTCCTTGTCATAACAGCCAGGAGTAGTGCGCTATTGTAACATTGTTTGCTGCATCTGTGCATGACTGACTCAAGGCAACATACCACCACAAAAAAAAGGGGGAAAAAATAAAAAAATAAGGTCATGCTACATCCACTGGGAGTTGTGCACCTAACTGGCAATACTCTAGGCCTCCACGTTAAGTTAAAGAGAACGTATTGGTAATGTCTGTGTGCGTTTGTGAAAGGAGTAACTCTGTGTGTACCTACATGCGTGTATTAAAGGTGTGTGTGTGTGTGTGTGTGTGTGTGTATGTGTGTGAGAGAGAGTAAGTTTGAAACACCAGTTCACACCAGGACTCATGCAGGGGCCTCCACGTCAACTAAAGCGGTGTTGACTGGCGGTGGCTCCCGGGGCCTCGGCACGACGCCCTCCGAGGGCGGGGTGGAAACGGTTGCGACGGCGGGGAGAGACAGGCGGGCACACTGCGGCAGCCCCACCACATGCTCCCTCTCCGTTCCCCTCTGCCGGCTCAGTGGCCCGCGCGCTCCCCTTAATGAGAAGTGGCAACACACACAGACACATGTACTGTGTCGACTCTAATTATATTAGAAAGCACCGCCGTCTTCTGTGCCCCCAACCCTGCTGCTGCTGCCACGGTGTAAAGTACTCCTAAAGGGGTACAATGTATATATAGCGTAAATATATATATAAAGATCTTAGTGCGTACACCCAAACACCAATCCCGTCATGAAACATATGCCAGCTAAACAGTGTGTGTTTGTGTGTGTGGGGAGGGAGGGGGGGTATTTTTCTTTTGTAATGTCTAGGCTGATTAGTCGCTCGGTTGCCGGTGTTATGAGTTGCGCTTTTTAGGGTGGAGCGGAATTCAGGACACACAATACACTCCCACCTCGTCTCAGCAACAGACACATATCTGGTTCCATCAGTGTCTCAGCAAATGCTCTTTAATGTTTCACATGTTACAAGAGAGGGTAACATAGTTCAACATAACCTGTACATCCCATGGATCAGCCTTTGCTGCATATGCTGGGGTTAGCTGTTGTGCAAAACATTGTGTATGAGCTGTGCACAAGTTACTTGAAGTTGGCATTCTGAATCGTCAGCAGTGGTTCCTTTGCATGATACTGTAATGCAATAGGTTCAAGAAGGTCCTTGATTCTAACCTCACCTGACCCAAGGGTTTTTCTGTGTCGAGTTTCAATTTTCTCCCCGTTTTTGCAAGTGTTTCCACCGGGTCCTTCGGTTTCCTCCCACTCACAAAAAAACATGGGTTAATACTCCTATCAGTACCCTGACTAAAGTACCGCCAATAGAACTGGAGTCAGTTAGTCTGTCTGTCTGGTATGTGTGTGTCTGATCTAATTATTATTATTATAATTATTATTATTATTATTATTATTATTACAATAGGTCAAATGCCAACATGCTGACAGAGTCTGGCACAAAGTCAATCCATGAGCCAAGCATGTGTTAAAGCAGCCACCGTGCCAACTCTAATGAGGCTGCTAACTTGAGTTCAGCCCTTAGGTAGAGAGACGCATGCCAGTTCCAGTTTTGAGGCAGGGAGTGCGGATAAGATTGACTTTTCTTCTGTGCAACTCTTCCATTAGGAAAGAAAATGTTATGCTGGCCGAAATCCATCTCTCAACCTAGCTCATGGGCTTTTTCTACAGATGAGATCCTGCTGGAAAAAGATTTGAACTCAGAAAGGTATCATTTTAAATCAAGGCTGGCACAAAATTACCTGCATGGCCGAGAGACTGGCGTTGGGAATTTGTCTTTATAGTCCTTAAGGCTACCGACCTGGAAAAAAAAAACTTTATAGGGCTACTGTATGCTGAATGAATTACATAAAATTAAACATGTGGAGTTTTTTATTCAGACTACTACCACCCTTGTCGAAATTCAGTTTCACGAAAACTAAGGACTTCCAACATCAAAATGTTTTATCCAAAATAATAAGAATACTACAATAGCAACGAGTTGTGACTTGGAGGGTGAACAAGTCCAATACAATGGGTTTGAACAAGAAAACACAGAGGTGTGACAGAGGTATGAGCTGTGCTTTGCAGCTGAAAATAGGTAGTGTGCTTCCATCTGCCATTGAAACACCTGGTTATGCTAGTCAACTAAGAAACAGTTTCAGAAATCATCTTTTCATTTTGGAATTGCCATCAGCGGTTCAATATTTGCAACGATTGTCAGGATAAGATGCAAGGCCTCTAACGTACTGTAGGTGGGGTTGGCAATGGGAGTTGGTTCTTACAATGTGGCTACAAACATCGGGAGGGGGGTGGCATGGGATAAAGGTAGACTTTTAAGAAATACATATCTACATATAACTCTTTCCGAGTGGCAGGTCGGATGGTGCAGCCACGGTCGCCCCTTCCGCCTCCCTTCAGCTAGCACAGTGGTGACTATGAAATATGGACAGCAGCAAATTGAGATTCATCAGGCATGCCTGCCTTGCTCACTGAAATCTATATTCAATTTTGGAGCATCTGTTATGGCAGTGGCAGGCCCAGACACACTGGGATCGAGAATCGCTTAAGTGTTCAGAAATTGTGTGCGGCGAAAAAGCTATCTCTCTGCACTGCATCAGAGCCAGGCAGGGAGTACTCTCCAAGCGGTTTCTTGGGAAACAACACTACTCTCATCATAAACAAATAACAGATCCACACATGGACTGGAGAGGCCATTTTAGTTGTTTTTTTTACTCTCAGTGATTTCACCTGAAAGTCTCTCGTCGTTTTTTTTTCTCTCTCAACTGACAAAATACCATCCCGATATCCAAAGCAAATGTTTAATTGCAATGTCTGTTTTTTCCCCTCACAACACGTTTGCTGTTTTTTTTATTTCTGTTATATTATGTACGCGAGACAGACCTCCATCACTGGTAATTGCCATGATTGTTTTACAGCCCTGACTTATCCAAATCAGCCAGAGCTGCACGGCATCAGGTGGCCTTCAGCATCACTGAAGGGCTATGCTACAACACACCAGGAGACATTTACACGTCTGAGACTTGGCAGTTTGCCCCACTGTAAGTCCACCACGCAGAATAGGCCTAATAGGGAGAACATGCATGCAGCAGTAAAGATGTTGGTCTGTGATGACAATGCTCGATGTTATGCAGTAATACGTGTTATGTATGGTCATTTTACGTTTGTTCTTTATTCCGATCATGTCAGATTATTTCTTCCTCCGTGTCATCAGCACTCAGCTAAGTACAGTATCCACTGAAGCGCACGTATACAAACAGCCACGCAGGTTTGAATTGTTAGTCTTTAGAAGTGTAGAAAAAAAAATCTAGCTGATTTTGCTGTATCGTTTGTCCTTGCTAATGAGAGTTCTTGATGAGAAAAAAAAAACAGACTGGTAATTATCATCAAGAGGGAGACCTGAAAGGTCAGCGTTGTACCTGCAGGTTGGGCTCATCAACGTAACTGACCAGCGGAGGCACAGCGTACTTTAATGAAGCCCACAGCAAAGAAAAGCGGATGGAGTTGACCTTCTCTGCGTGGGTCATGACATCTACACTGACCTTATTCTACCTCCGACATCCGCTCTCTAATTCTAATGTGAGGTACCCTGAATAGAGATCACAAGAGGGTGAGCCGCATTGGAGAACAAAGAGATTTTAAGGTGAGGGTTCAAAAAGGGAGAAATAAAACTAGTGGGAGATCACTGGCTTGCCTTTCATGTTGGGCAACATGCCATTGAACACGCACTTCAGAATTTCGTCTAGATTCATTCGAAATTGATTTTCATCCAACTGACATCAAAGTTAGACATCAGCAGTGCATAACATATCCGGTTTATGTTGTAGACTATAAGACCTGACGTCTTTTCCAGAAGTAGAGCCATACATATATAGTATACCTTATTGTAGGAAACTAGTTTAATTTAGTGGCAAAACGGAATACGCTTTTCTATCTATTATAAGGTGCATTCGATGTGTTTGAATTGGGAATGGGTCTATCTTTTTGAGGCTCTCCACTGGTTGCTGATGGAACATAATGGTGCCAGTAAAGCTCTTTATTAGCTCATAGTGAACAATGAGCCGTATCAGCTGATGCTGAAAGAGCCCCCTCCCCACGGTTCCCAAGAAGCTCAAGCCAGTGAAATGACAATCAATAAGCATGCTTCATTTGTTTTATGTTCACCTCCACCAACACTCCCCTGCGGTAATGGATTATTCTGCAGCTTTCTGCCCTCAAAAGTGTCAGTGTTTCTTCGAGCACTGTATTAATTTAAATTTCGATTTTTAAGCAGATGCCAACGACGCCATATGGCTTCTGTGTTGTGTTTGAGGAGTACTTCATATTACGTTGCAATATGCACCTCGGACAGGGAATGTTTTTTTGCGTTCTGTCCTTGCTACAATCTTAAATCTTACAGCCTATGTCAGCAGATTTTAAAGATATGCAAATTAGACAATGTTAAAAATAAGTCTTGAAAACGAAATACTAAGTAATACATTACATTTTTGTAATTTAGCAAACGCTTTTATATAAAGTAATTTGCAATGAGATTACAAGGACAGTCCCAGTGCTTTGCTCAAGGGCATACTAATGGTGGTATGCCCAGGTGGCATTTGAACTCATGACCTTTTGGTCACCACGTAGCAGTCCAACCCACTAGGCCACCAGCTTTCCGAGCTATGTAAGTATGTTTAACTATTAAAGACTGAGTAGCAACAGTTTTCTTATGTAACTGTAATCCTATTTGAATAATGACTCATCTTGATTAGGAAAACATAATTTGTCTCACAGGCCATCTCCTGAGAGCTTAAACTTACAGCCACATCATCAAACTGGCATGGTGCCCTTACAGTGGGTAGGCCTAGATGCCATTTGTTTTCTCTCTGGCGACTTCATATTTTTCAACCTAAAATTACCATGAAGTGTGATTATGTTCAATCTCAGTCCATCTCCAATCTCACACAACACCTTGAAATGACTCTGTCACTCGGCCCGCTGTGACTACATATCACACCGAAACAAAATCACTAATGGTTGCTGTCTCTTTCAGCATGAAGACTCCTAAAGTATGTTTTTCTTCAGGGTATAATCCCTAGTGTGAACTATCTTTGTATCTGTTTCAAAGAGGACAATAGCTGATATCAATAATTGCAGTATTGCCAACGTGGAGGTGATCAGTTAACCGCAAAATATACATGATATGTGGTGTTCAGAACTGTTGTGCGTTTGGTTCTTTAAAGTGTGTTTCCCAAGTCTAGAGCAATGCCAAGATCACCAAGTTATTAGCTTACTACCCAGCATTTTGTGATACAAGGAAAGTCAGTGAGAACAACAACCCCAACACAGAACTGTTCAGAAGCTAGTTTTTTGCTGGCCAATATGAGAGAGCATTTTGAGGATGCCGCCTACATCTCTGACCACCTAAATTCCCGGTGGCTGACAAGTGGAGAAGTTGATGGTGATTGGTTCTGCCCAGGGCAATTTACGCAATCAGGGCATGCATACGGTGGGTGGGTGTCTTGAATATGGAGATTATATCAGCAACAATGTGTTAGAGGTAATCAGAAGGCCCATCAAGGGCCAAGCTTAGATCAATCGCTTGACTGTTATGCTTGTTAAGGCATGAAATAGGTCAGAGAAAAAAGCTTTAAGCAATAACCACCTTATATGTAAGGCTTCAGAACAAGGAAAATAAAACCTTGAAGCTGCAGTAGTCGGGTTATTTTAATACAAGTAAAATAGTTGATTCCTTACATTCCAGTAGGCAGAAGCTATCAATAAATTAAATCATATGACGATCAAATGCGCTCCACATAATTGTCTCAGACCTTGTATTTGTCATCTCAAGATTCTCACCGCACCACCAAACTAACCAATCAGGAGAACTGTAAAAAAGGAAGCATATACTTGCCTAGTCTAGTGACAATCACCTCACTGTTGGTGTGGAACTTATCTTTTTTCCCCACTCGCCTTACAGCAGCTAACTCGTAGTGAGCTGATTAACAACAACGACAGAGCAATTTCCACTTACAACGTTGCCGACGATAGCTTACTGCCAAACAAAGTAAAAGTAAATAAATAAATAAAAAGGACTGAAGCAGAGAAAAACCATTACAGGATTTAAGTAAATAGAGCTAGAGGTAAAGACCAGAGATAACGTTGGTTAAGCTTATCGGCGTGATACATTTTTGACTACTCAGACCTTGACAATCTAACTGTTAATACATAAATAGGAATCTCTACCATGCAACATTTAATTAAACAATATATTATTAAGATTCTAAAGTTACCTTGTCTGTCATTATTTTTTTTAGAGTCGGGATCTCCAAACGGAGGATGCTCTAACTATCAACATGCATTGAAGGGTAGGGCGATAAAAAAAAGGGACAGGACGGGCTGGTTTGTTTTCAAAACAGTATAGGCCTACAGTAATTTTGTGAAGGTAGTAAAGGCAGCTACTTTGATATCCAACTAAAGATGAAATTGCATTGGGAAAATGCATGAAGGAAATTCAGGTTTTCGATGCACCAGCCTTCAAGGTGGAAGCCATTTTGAAGTAACCACTGACAAACCATAATGTCCTTTCCTTTTAGCAATGATTGTACAACACATTGCTTCACGCTATCAGAGCCTGCTTCCTGACTTCTTTGTTCAAGTTAAATGGAGCCAAAAACTTTGAGATTAGACCAAATGAATTATCTTTCTGAGAGCAGTCTGTGACATGAAACGTTGACCTTTAAGAGTAAGCCTGATTTGTTCCATCCTTCTATAAATCCCAGTCACCCAAGGAAAAATATCTCTTTCACCAAAAGACAAATGGGGTTGTCTGAAAAAAAAAACAGAAAACAACTCAGTTTTGCTGCATTGTATCTGTTGTCCGTAGAAATTTCACATCACCTCAGTTAAAAAAAAGAAAAAAGGAAATACTGTATCTTCCAAAGATACCTAACGTCACTGTAAAGTCAAGTATCAGCTTACTCCTCCACCGCTATGCATTGACCGTAAATGGAGACATGGCATTATATATTGAGGTCTCTTTAGTGTAGCTTAGCTCTCTCTAGAATGACTGCTGGGGGAGCAGACAGTCCCAGAGCGGAAGGGAATTGAAAAGGTCACTACCTTGGGAACAAGATCCCCTATTGAAGAAGACACACTCCTCTATTCACACTCTCAATGGGGTCTCGGGTTACATGGGTGTATGATTAAGTCCCAGGTTCCCTCGCCCCTCTCCCACAAGCTTACGGCCACTTATCAGACAGAGAACAATAGGCTTGAACATTCTCAGATCAGTACATTACCCCACAAAACAAGGAAATCCGAATGCTTTTTTGCACAACAAGACATACACTTTGAACAGTGCTCATAAGTCAAAGTGCTCATAACTAAAGATTTAAATCTAAAAGAAAACAAAATATCCATACCAGAATATAAAAAAAAAAATAAAAAAATAAATACTACAAAAAGTAACTAAAATACTAAGATATACATCACATGTACAGATGGGGGATATGGTAGTGCTAATTGGAGTGCAGATGCAAGAGTGTTGATGAATGTGCATAGGATTGTGATGTGGTGATGCGCATTGAAAACTGTTTGCGGGTCTAGTCGTCAGTGCCCGGATACTCCAGCCTCTTGCACTACTCTCTACCAGAGACATAAATAATATAAAAGTAACTAAAATATACATATACATATTAGATTTAGATGGACTATCTGACAGATATGGTGTATTCTTGAAGCAAAGTTAAACTCATTTGTACTCTCTCTGAAAGAGTGTTTCGTATTGATCCCAAGACAAAGCCATATCGATACAAAGTCTCACAGATACCACAAATTTGGTATTTTCAGGCCAATATAACACGTTTCAAAGTAGACACTTAGAAACAGTCCTTTTTACTACCTTGTGTGGATACAAATAATGCATGAGTAAGGGTGTCGTGTTCACTACGAGCTCACACATTCATTACTTGGGTTGTAGAGGCCGTTAGCCTTTTGCTAACCTTAATTATACATCTCAACACGGATCATGTTAGGTTGAGACCAGAGCGACCTCTGTGACAGAGGTAACATGTCCAGTCATACACAGTGCTTGGTTGTATACCATATAAAAAAAAAAAATGGCGTACTATATACAATGCAGTATATATGGACTGTGCAAAAAGAGTAATACACAAAACAAATGTAGACGTAGGCAAACTAAGCTTTCCAACAAGTCATTATTACACATTTATTTTTGGCTTTTTAGGTCAAAATCAGCAGCAACATGTATCAAGGCTGATAAGTGGATTTCTGTGAGTGGTTTTGCCAAGAGGATTAGCCATAGATGAGTGGATCACCGATAGCCATTTCCACTGATTGGCAGTGTATAATCACCATGCAAGGATGGTCAATTACAATACTGCCATGAAAAGCTCACTTGTAGGACATTTGTGGCAAATTTACTGTGACTATCAGCCTTCTTAGAACGTTCCGATTATGTTTTAATTCAGAAAAAACATTGCATGCTTAATAACCATGGTAAACAATGCATATTTTTGATATTTAAAATTACAAGCCAGAGAGCAGACATAATGGTTGAAAGTAATTGTATAGATATTGTATTGTACAAGGCAAATTTCCTACTTGCAGCATCCAAAAGTTAGCATACAATGCACCTGATGTACAAGAATCGGAAAGAAAAAAAGAACAGTAAAACATGACAAAGTAATTTCCCTACCCCCGACAGAGTTCCATTATTTTTGCTGTAATTGATGTCATTAAGCTAATGTTGATGGGATAAGCAATTCATTTGAAGTTTTTGTACCTTTAAATAGCAGGGCATTTAAGGATAAAAGCTTCCCATTCTACGACAATGCTTTTAACAGAAGATGGGCCTTGTAACAAATTGACAAAAATGTTTGTTGTCTCCTACAGGAGTTGGCCCGATATCATGCAGCTGGTACTCCTGCGGGTCCATTGGTGATGTCACTCGGAACTCTGAAGAGCTAACCACATGCTTGGACACTACCAAGGTCTTTGGTAGGGAAGCTGCAATAGTCATGCGTACATGTGTTGCTCTCAACATCCTTGAAATGTAGCGCTGAGCCTGTTAGTCAGAGCCTAACGCGTGTCTGCTGTTAAGTCAAGTCAGATATGTTTAACATGTCTACAACGCCTCATTAATGATGGAGGTTCTAGGAAGAAAACATTCACAGAATCTGACCTCTTACATATCCTACTGGGAATTTTACCGGCACAAATGGCCCTGGGGGGGAAGACCTGGAGACGGTATGGTCCCAATGGTTCGAACACGCTGGTTCCATACATCTACACACTGAGGCATATTACGAGATATTAGGCCACACATAATGCATGATCAAATTACCGACAGTGCAGGGTACTCTGCGGGAATGTAACCCTGTAAATGCCTGTCCCATGTTCCCACGATGGCCGCACTTTGCAGAGATTATTCTACACGAGACTTTCAATTTATTTTTTACGCTGTGCTATTGAAAGCAGGACTCTTTTTTTTTACCACACATAACAATCGATGCAAATTAGGTCACTTGAATATGTTAAGAGAGAAAAAGACGCTGTGCTATGAATATTAATGTCCCAGCAGTAGCTGACATAATCCATATGTGCAGCAGGCTTACACAAACGCAGCAGAATGACATCTTAAGGACATGAAATAACTTAACATGGAAAAGCATGTCATAGGCAGTCACAGTCTACATTGAACTTTATATTTTAAAAGAAAATGATCAATAATTGTAGGTAGCATTGTTGTGGCATAGATCTAACCCAACATATTTAACATGCCAAACAGTTGAATTGTATTCTACGGTGTGCCATTTGTCCAGCATATTTAGGCCCTTTGGTCAGTGCTGTTAGAAGTGCTTAGGCAATTTTGTGCACCTGAAAACCGCAAGCCTTACAAATGTCTAGACTGAGGTTGAAGGTCCGGCGGACATTAGTCTCCTCTTTCAATGCAAAGTCGAAGACACGGACACACTCACACACACCACACCAGACAAATCTCAAGGGTCAAGTGACTTACCTGTGTCACATTAGCCAAACCTTTCCTTTACCGTTCCCTGACGTCCACAGCTGTGCACCAAGTTCGAACGCTAAGGGTGTGTGCTGGCACATACATATTAGATCTCCACTTCAGTATTTACATGGTTACAATGTAATCGACAAGTTAATAAATTGTCATTAGCTCTACCTCTTCTGAAAACGTACGATAATAAAAAATAAAGTAAATGAGCTCAGGTCACACTCATCTATCGTCCGTGAGACACATTAAGAAGGAATCAATTTGTCTGCCAAACAGAGGATGTGGAGGGATTGAGGGCACCAACGTGCGGGGGTATAAGCTTTTGGGTGTCGGGTGTCTACTGCACTTTCGCGAGAGACTGTGACGCTGGACCAGATAGGCCCGGTGTGCAAATTAAATGGAGAGACAGAAAAATGCATTATTGATTGTAGGGAGGGAGGGGGGCAGAAGTGTCTCGCTCACAGCATGGGATCGGGTGTGGATACAGGGTAATTAATCCACAAGCTTGGATAAAGCCGAAGATCCGATCCCTACCCCCTTATCGTTCCCTCCTCTACCTGCCTCTGTTCAACTGTCGACCTCATTCAACACTAGTAAAATAGGTCACCTGCCTGAAGGCAAAGCTGGTGCATGGCACAATTGATGCAATCTACACCCACCTAAAAAAAACACTAAAAAAAACAGGTACCGCACCTAGGCTTATTTTTTGCTGCCCTCTGCAAACCTAGCAGGGCAGGCGTTTCACTCTATCATATTTTTGGGACGGCCTGTTGTCAGTTACTGGCAGTCTGTAATAACCAGTTACCAGGCTTCAGCTCTTACATCACAGCGATTATCGTATCATGTGGTGTGTTTGGAAAATGAAGCATGGCTACTGGCTCTGGAACCACCCACACGCTAACCTTTCCATGTGAAATGAAAAAAGCCTGTTTGAAGGTAAAAAAAAATAAATAAATAACACTTTGAAAATCCCGTTCAGTAGCAGTGACCTTTTGACACTGTGGCCTCTTGTGAGCGAGCTTCAAAGAAGCGGGAGCTTGTTAAAGTGTGAGGTGACGCGGGATACTGTAGAGGATTTCTGCCCTAGGTTAGCTCCGGCTCACTGGTATAACTAATGCCTTTGGTTTGTCCTCTCACCTCTGGTGTCACTGTCACAACATGGTAACGCCCTGGGCTGGGTTAAGGCCAATGGGAAGGAGAAGCCTGTGCACAGAGGTCTCTCAGTCAGATTGGTGACCTGGAGTCTTTGACCCCGTTTGCATGTGCTTGAGTGAATAGGTTTTTTTTTTTACACAATGGAAAGTAAAGATAAAATATGTTGGGATTTTGTTCTTGTACCACAGCTGTTTAAATGATGAGGATTGGATGTTTATTGCTTTCGTTTAATGGTTTGTATTGAACAACGTGAAGTTGCATTCAAAGGATGAAATAGACCAATGTTCCAAGAGCCTTAGAATATGTGTGTTGCTTCTTTACAGTCCAGTTGGTATTGGACAGGATTTATTCGGCTTCGCCACTCGTGAAATTGTGCAGGTATTCCATTTACAGCAACAGGTTAAGCTCGGTGCTATTGTGCGCCATTCAAAGCTTTCATCTGACAGCGAGTGTAAAGCAAGCATTAGTCTGAATAGAGAAACCGAGAGGCAAGAAAGTATAGTTCAAATAATCGCTGTCAAAGCGACAGGTGTGTTACAACACTCCCTGTCAACATCTGTCCTGCTTTTGGCAAAGTTTGTCAGAAGTAAATTGTGATTATTCATCTTTCTCTTTCAAGCAATAATTAAAGCCCAAATCATTTTGTACAGCTATTGCACCTCTTATTTGCAGTTGTACATTCAAAATGGCCTCATTTATACTGTTTTGCTGTGTGAATTAAGTCTGATATTTTGACGTGCAGAGTCAAAGCTTTCGTTGTACTGTTTATCTTTGACTAATCATAGCAATCGTAGTATTTTTAATTTTTAAAACAAATGCAATAGGATTGACAACATTTAAAAAATACATACTTTATATTTCATGCGGCAATTCCAGTATACTATCTGAACTGTCATGGACTGTCAATAAGATAATCAAAATCTTTCGCAGTGAATTAAACGGAGACAAAAATCCTGCAAGCCCTTATCTTTCCATCTCCTGATGGGCAGAGGGTAGTCATTGAATTGCTTGCTGGTGGTTACTGTACACAGGAGACCAACTTAGCCTGGCTGCTCATCCTCCCAGTGCTACAGCAGGAGTAGGAGGCTGACCTGCAAAGCCTTCAACTTTGTCTCCACGGATGTTCACCACCCACAGCCAGCATCTTCTGCCATGACAGCATCTTCACGATACACACACACACACACACACACACACACACACACACACACACACACACATACAATTATTATGTTTTTTTAATATATATATATATATATATATATATATATATATATAAGTATATCCCTATGAATGAAACAAGTATATGGCAGTTTGGCAGGCAAGACAAAAAATTAGAGTTACCGCGTGTAAAAATATTAGATTTGACTATTTAAAATGTGAACTGAAGTATTTTGTATACTGTCAAATTTGTCAGAAACCAGTGTGCCTGAAGCGTTGCCTGAACTGAACCTCCACATCTTCTGCGCCCAAGTTGGCTGCCGTACGCCATCTTTTACCAGCCCAAATTATTTTAAGCTATCTGTCAAATTGCACCAACAAAACCTAATCTGATTTTGCAGACGAGTCTCTCAGAAAAATCCAGAGACAGGATTGACACGCACACACGCACGCACGCTCTCTCACGCTCTCATTCTCTCTGTCATGCACCCGTCATCCAGTAAACAACATAGACCTCCCACATACAAATAAGCTTACACGCACACCACCCCCACTCTGTATTTTTTTGAGAGGCCATTCGTCTTTCGACTCATCAACCTATTAAAGCTTTTTGGCCATGATGAACTGAACCAATTAAGTGGTGCACTTCTGCTTGGGCAGAGATGCATCTCCTAATGGAACAGCGTCCGTATCGCCCCACTACCTCGTTAGCATGTTGCCATTAGCCATCGCTCATTCAAAAACCAGCACTTGCACTTACACCCTGTTAAACCGGCACTGATCAAAAGGGGTGGGTGAATCATAATGCACAAACACTTGAGCAAATGGCGGACAACAATGGAACTCCGTAGGACGTTTGTGGAAAAAAGCCTTTATAGAGCTGCGTCGTGATTGATAGAACTGCACACTAGGCTAAACGGAGGTCCGCCTTTAATCAATGAAAGTCAAAATTGGATCCCTGCATCTAAAAGGTGGCCAATAGGACACTGGAAAACGGTGGATTTTACAGTGTAATCTTACCTTCTCACTCTTGGATCAATCCTAAATATGGCGCCTGTACTTTCTAGGGGGAGCGGAAAGTTGCCATTAGCTACAGTTTAAAAGACATGCAAAGTGACCTCTGAGGAGAGATGCCTCGTGGACAGCCAGGCAGGGGGAGAGACTGGCGCCAGACTGGAGAGACCGAATGCCATAGGTCCTTCACCCTGCATGCTGCCTCCAAAACATTTGATACCAAACAAAGTGAGTTACCCAACATACAACAGTTAAGTGGCTCTGTCAAATTTTGCATACATCAAACTTTACTTTAGTTGTCTTTGTATAAAAAAAGCATTAACACGCATTTTGCCTAAGTCTCTTTCAACATCACTTGTACATTATCTGTACTTTGAATGCTGAAGACATTTGCATTGTGAAGGCTTTTTTTTACACTGATTAAACTTGTTTACAAACTTTACCGATCAAAGAAGCTGAAAATTATGCACAATGCCCTTATAAATATTTTATTGTAGTGGTGGTAACAGCATTAACTTTAAGATTATAATATAATTCTGCCATTTAGAAAACACCATATCTTAGCTCCCTAACCCACTTAGGGCAAACCTATGTCAGGGGATATTCTCCAAGATCTCTGAATGATGTGATTAAACTCCCTTTAGCTCGCATCATTTACATACAAATACTTGTCGTGTTTACAAGGTAGTTTTATGTATATGGCACACTGTTTCCCAATGATGCAAATATACCTACTGCCAAGCTTTTTAAACATAGGGAAAACAATGTATACGATGTTCCTACTTCAGTTCAGAGCAAAAATTATGGGGGCTATCCTTGCGCGCACACAAATATAAGTTAAGTTGCCATTAAATAACACAACAGATAAAAATCACTAAGTGGGTTTGTGACGATTCATAGTTCATTCTCCTGCACTCCACCCTGTAAGACTTTCACCTAATGCTGCCACTTAATGGACCCCCTAACTCAGGTCCTGTCTCTCTCTCTCTCTCTCTCTCTCTCTCTCTCTCTCTCTCTCTCTCTTCTCTCCACTCTCAGTGTTTCCTCCCATGAGCTCTATCTCTGTGTCTAATTTAAGCCTGCGTTTTAAAGATCAGCAGCCTGGGAGGCTCCTCATCCTTCTCGCTTTGATGCGGCTCCAGGGGGTCCTGGCTAGCCTGGGAGGAAGAGAACAGGGTGGAAAACAAGTGGTGTGAAGGGCACCTAAGGAGACTGTCTCTCTGAGATGGCCACACGACCTCTTAGCTCCCGTCTTCTCACTCTCTCTTGTTGATCTCTAGGCCAGAAATCCTTTTTTTTTTTCTTTTTTTTTAAGAGACCGAATTAAGACGACTGCTTGAAGTTGGATCTCCTCTCATTGTGTTTTTTTCGCCTCGCAATGTTTCCTATCGCTGTGCTCTGAGCGTCTCTTTCGACTTCAGTGTCCCACCAGATGGCAAGATGACGACAAACGCTATGATGTACATGCGGACGCGTTCATCAATCCGATTGCTTCAATGGTAATGGGATATGTGCTGGTTAATTTGCCTCCATTTGGAAGTGTCCTTGAGACGAAGACGTTCTAAAGATTCAGTGAAAGTACACTGTTTATCTTTGGCTAAGCCAGTAATACTGTTGATAGCTCTTTTTGCTTACCGTGGTTAAACAAAATAAATCTGTATTTTACACACCAACATGGACACTGAAGGAGTTTTTAGTTTTTTTATCTCTGCATGCAAATATCTTCAAACATCAACACTGAATTTGAGGTGGTTGTGTTTGAAGAACGGACAAAATAAGACACGAACACAATGAATGTTATCGAATATTGTGTGCGTTTCTGACAAAGCTTTAGAAGAATCCATCAGCGGAATCCCAAAATATAACAATTACAGTCACATTTTTTACACGGATTGGACAGGACAGGGTTTTTTGAAAATGGCTTTGCAAGACCTCTGACTTATGGAAATCCCCATCAAGAAGCGGCTAGGAGATGTCAGTACGTCCTTTCAAGTTATAGCATCCACATACGCCTATTGTATCTCTTTGTGCCATGATGGTGCGTGAATAAACTATTCATAGATGGGTGACCTTGAAACAAATGTGTCAGTCCACAATATCCATCTGTGTAGTTCATCCATCATAGTCTACAAATATTTTCATTATTTCCTTCCTTCCTCACCATTTGACAATCTAATACTTGTGTTGTAAGGGCACCCATTTAATGAATGTTGAAATATAGGAGCAATGTTTCGGGTAACCTGCCACAGACAATTACAGGGTCTAGACTTGGAGAAACCACTTTCTTTTTTCTTCTCTTTTTTACCTCTGCAACTACTTTCATTATCTCTCATGCAGCTCAACAAGAGAAAAATGTTGCAACCCCCTCATGGCTAAGGAGTGTTGGCATCCTGAATCAAAGGCAGCCTCAACAAATGCTAAGTAGGCCAACGCAATTGCAGCCTGTTCATGACACACGTTGGATACTTGATTACAGAAAAAAAGTGGTATTTTTTGCCATACCATATAATGCATTCCAAATAACTCGACAACGATTATGGTTGTTGACGACGAACATGCGTACACATGTGTAAACATAACCGTTCCCTGTTTAATATAAGGAGTGTTTAATGCTTGTGACTAACGTCTGTGACTGAATTGATATTGTAGCTTAACTGGTCGCTAACATCTGGATACATTCTGTTTAAATTGGACGACTATCATTAAACGTTTTCATCTGAATCGGCATAAACTGTGTATTTTGTAGTCGGAACCGCTTGAGCTGGCACAAACGTTTTAACAGCAATTAAGCCCAGCAGCAATTAAACCTATAGATGAAAAGCAAATTTCCATTTTCAGATTTGTCATATTTAGTAATATAAATGGTGCGACCGTTAAAACAGAATTGTTTACAGAAGAACGCTTATAGTGCACATCCTTTGATATGTTTAACATTCCCTTGTAAAAGGGATTTAACTGGGCCGATACAATCGTTACCATTCAACCGGTCAAATTAAGATAAATGGGTCTTCCTTTATAAAGTTTGTTTAATTCCTGGTTTTTTTTAAAAAGTGTGGACGCCATCCCAGGAAGCTGCCTACCTTAAAACATGAATTTTGTCAAGGTGTAAATATCATGTACCTATTTTTTTAGGCTCTGTGTCAGTGTGTAAATAAAAAAATAAACTTTAGATTTATAGGAACAACCACTGATTTTATTCGTTTATTTTCTTTCAATAAGGCAACCTGACCAAATTGACTATCTTATTGTGAGATATAATGAATTAATAGAGAAAATGCATAGAGAAATGTATATATTATTTTGCAATTGCTATGCTGATGATAAATATTAAGAGGTTAACACTGTTTACCTAAGTACAGTGTGCTTAGGGGTGTGCAAATATGTCACTATCAATATTCTGACAGGTATTAGGATTGGCATCATATCATCCATATTTGTTCAGCAAAATACTGGAAGTGGGCAGGGTTGAGCCAAGCAGTTACCAAAACATTGAAGAAAAATACATTTTAGATAGTTCCTAATGGTCTGAATCTTGAATAGTAGGTTCAACTATGCGTGTAAATCACTTACTTGTACATTACTGTGTGCACAGCAGTGTGCATGTCATAGCACACATACACAGAGGAAGCAAAAAAAGTGTGATTTTGGAAATGGGGGCCTGTGTGAAAACTATATGTTTCAAAGGCAGTATTTGGGGGACCTGAATAATATATTCGGATTCAGGCACACCCCTAAGTGTAGTACTCTAACTGTCCGTACTATTGATATAAGACACTCCTAAGTGTATTGTAAGATCTATGACATTTGCAATTACTTTTCCAGGCATGCATGCATGCGTTTCTGTGTGCATGTCTAGTGAACCCTCACCCTGAAAGGGCCTTGATTTAATATGGCTGAAGTTCATGCTCAGCACTATAGTGATGATGAATGCAATTAACTGTGAATTGCCTCCATTGGCGTTTAATGGTTTGTAATCAGAGATGTTGAGCCGCAACTTTATCACCCGCAACACTAAGGCAGAGCCTCACCTGTTGAATTTCCCTCTCATTACTCATGCAAATATGATTACAAATGAATACTGACACAAAGCCCTCTTGACTAATTCGACAAAAAAGGTGCAAGCCATTATATCCTGCGTTTTTTTTATCAAGTGGGGTTTGCTATGAGGTATGAGGAAATGTAATTGAAAGCCACCTCCGTTATTTTTTTCAGTCTGCAGACGTCTAATAATTCCAACTAAGCGCATGGCTCTTGGTTGGAAGTGCTTTTTATCCTCTCACGCTAGTGGCTGAGAAAGAGGTCAGGTTGTACTACTAGCGCACTGTTTTTGCTGAGATGAGGTCACACTGCCAGATTGTAGCAGCCCTCCTGCCATGCACGGCGTGAGGTCCAGTTCACTGAACAGCCTCGAGGAGAAACTAGAGCCAAACATTCAACTGATAGCCAAGGTCTTGAAAGTGAATATTTTGATTGCGCTTGCAAAGTTACCGACATCCTATGTATTTGCCATAAAACTGAAATATGAATCTGTTGGAAATTGTCAGTGTGTAAGAATTTTTTTTTTTACTTTCCACAATAAAAGAGACATGTTCAACCCATCAAATAATGCCTGATTCAAAGAGTAATGAACATATAAAGATGTCTTTTTTTAATACCTCTTATCGAACTTCTCACTTAGCATAATGTGTACAACTTAAATGTAAAAAATAACACTACATTGTTCTTAAATCTTTAATGAACAAATCCCATGCTGCATACAAAGGTCAGCTCAGGGTTGCGCAATATCTACCAAGAGACCACACATTTTTTTATCTAGCAATAAAGATGTTTTTGATTCTGATTATAGCAGGGCAGTTTATTGGCGCTATTTCACAGCATATGAATGATTCAGTTGGCATCTATGAAGAAGTCAGAATAACACAGCAAGTAAAATATTGTAGTGAGTCACTTACAGGTGTTGGCATTATGACATATTGCTTAATAAGCCTTTTGCCTTAGCTCCCATTCAAAACAAAACAACTTTTTTCACCCTTGGCTGAAACCGGGAAACAATTTGTAGGTGTAGTTGGTTTGGTTCTTTTTCAGTTTTTGTTTTTTTTTGGGGGGGGGGGGGGGGGGGTGGATGCGAAAGTTATGGACCTACTGTCTTACACATTTCTTCAAATAAATGCCATAGCAACAGCAGGAGACAACATATGCTAGAGAGACATGTTTGAATAGCTGTTGAAAACAAAGACACTGGCTTGAAAAACTTGGAGTAAACAGACATGTGTCTTCAAGTGTTGACTGTGGGCGAACAGTGTTGAGGTGGACCATTTTGATTGCAGTTTCACAAATTTTGCTACTCATTGTCATTACTCCTTACTTATTTGGGTGAACTGTTATTTTTAGAACAGGCTAATGGTCTTTTGAGATAAATCTGGGGTCTATGAGGATGCTTAAAAAAAGTGCTTTTGGAAGAAATCCATTGCCATGTCAAATATATAATGCTCAATATTTACATGGGGTATCATACTATAATGCTATACATGTATATATATGGTAAGCACAGATGGTTCAAACATACAGATAGGGTCGTCGCTTGTGAATAACATGGAAAGCACCAGTTACAGTCAACATAGCTGCAAGTGAACTACCACGCTTCAACGATAGTTATTGTGTAGTTTAAGATAACTTTTTTTTAAACTACCTGGGACACTTTCTGACAAGAAATGTATACATGCTTTACATAGCCGGCAAGAATATTCATCCCTTCATGGCACACCATTCAATATCATACAAATCTAAGTATTAGAATGAAAGGGACCTTATGGTAGCATCAAAACATGCAAATATCCTAGTCTTTGTATTGAAGAGGAATCTTTTTTTCTTCAATATAGCCAACAAAAGTGTTGACATATCACATTTGAATGAACCTCGTGGTACGTAATAATTTATCTTGCTGTATTTGGAAGAGGAGAGGGGGAGCTGGGTGTCCTACCCCCGGCGGTGTTCCCTCACGACTCCCGCGAGCATCCTAAAATAATTTCCTGCTCGAGGGCGCCACAGGATTAAGCAGGTTCCGCTCCAAAAAAATAAAAATAAAAAATTAAATCAGGGTAATTAAGAACGCACATCAGACGACGGGCAGCAAACGACCCTGTGGGCTGGAAAGGGCCTCAGGATTAAGGCCCTTGGCGCCTGCTTTTTTTAAAGTAAAGCCTCCCACCTCTGCCACCCTCCACCTCTAAGCCTCTGCGTAAGATAAGGGAATTGCTCTTGCTCCCATTGCCCTGGCTGCTTAAGCATTTTTGACGTGTACTGAATATCATAAAGAGGGGGGGATGGTTTCACACGCCACCGTCATCTGTCATCATTGTGGGCTGCTTATTCGATGTTGTTGTATTTATGTGCTTTTTCAAACATGTCCCTCTGTATCGATTCACTGTGTGATAAACAGGATATGCTGATGGGGTAACAACTGTCTGGAAGGTACAAATGTGAAAAAGGCCGAAACTATCACAAATCTCACATAGTACTAGTGTTTTTTGATTTAGGGTTATGTCATAAAACATATTTGATCAAGGCGGTGGCAGCTTATGTCTTACTTGAGGCATGTAGTTACGTAAAGGTTTTATGGAAGATATTTTAATCCATGTAGACGTGAAGCCATTGTCTGATGTTTCATAATGCTTGCTACAGTAGGAACAAAAAGAAAAGAAAGAAGACTGATCTTTTTTTTTTTGCATGTCGATTTGGATTAAAGCGTCTGCTAAATGATTGTAATGTAAAGTAATGTCAAATGTAATGACAAAGACATTCAGTATATGTCATGTAAATGTAAACTTTCTCATGTAGATATTACATTTTGTACTTTTTCAACTTTTTAGGCATCCATTATGGCTAGAGAACATCAGTTTCAATCACAGGCAGCTGACCCATTATTGGCAATAACACACAAACAGCGTTATGAAAACGCCTTCTTATGCTCCATTGTTTCAGATCAAATCTGTCTGCTCCAGTCCCAGATTGTCTCATTTGCATGAACATTTAGGCCACGTTGGCACCATTCTGCGCATTGTGTTGTAAATCTGTTCCCTAGTTATGCTACTTGTGTAGCGTAATATACCTCCTTCCTTTGATAGGCAGAAGGAGAAGCATTCAAGATGTACTGCAAACGAGGGTAGAATGGCTTCCATCACAGGCAGTTTGAACTTGCTGTGCAACATTGCGCTTTGTCACACACCCTAAGTGAACAATGCTTTTTTTTTTTTGCTCGCCGTAGATGATGGGTGCTTTCAGTGCTGCAGCCTTTTGTTGCTGATGCTGCTTGTAATTAACTAAGCCTGGGGAGATGGAACTGTTTAATTGCACTCTGTACCATTAATCTACAGCCAAGCAGATTCTGAAGATTTGCAGCTGCTCAATCCACGCTTCACATAATGTACTGACACTGTCCATTCATTGCTCATTTTCACATGATTCGACAGAGTGCTATTCCGTGTATGTGCGGTAGTGCGAATTATTTTGAAAAAATAGATTGTTTTTTACTGTGTGTGCTGTGTATTCTGCCTTGCAAATACAACCGAAGATTGACATAAGCGGAAACTCCCAATTCTTTGTACAAAAAACATTAAATAGACTAAAATCCATTTTAAATAAACTAGTCAAGGTCAACAATGTCAAACCTGTCTGTCATTATAATTAACTTTCTTAGACAAGCAATTTTTGCCCTTATTGGATTTCTACAGTTGCTAGATTTGCTACAATTTTAATTTGTTATTCATGCATGCCTGATCAGAGCAGTTGGCATAAATGCAGACTTGATTTTTCTTGTTGAAATCACTGAGTAGGTCTTTCACTCGGGTGACAGTTCACCTTCAAAATCTCCCCCATGGTCTCTATTATTATCCTGGTGAGCTTGAGAATGGTCTAGCTGGGAAAAAGAGGAGGACCTAAGCAGTCGGGTAAGCTGTGCCATCAATGCAGCAATATACTGGCCTCAACTTAGCTGTTCTGTAAGAGGCTGTGTACACTGAACCTTTCATTGTGTTTCTTGTGTTGCATAGCTTGCCCTAATTTATAGGAGCGAGCAAGATGGTATAAAGGGTCTAGAACTAGAGTCAATATTAAGACTTTCCTTAAGCTAACAGGGGTATGGTGACACAAATGTACCTCTATCAATGGGAAGCTGGAGTGAAGAAAGGAAAAACTGCTACTTTAGAATTTTTCTAATAGGTGAACTACCAGATAAACAAAAACTAAAAACCTTCACATTTAGTGGTTGTAGAGTAAAAAATATAAATCCATGAATTGGAGAATGCTACTGTCCAAATCGTCAAACATAGTGAAAGGAGAAGTAGAACATATTAAAAAGTAAGTGTCCATTGCATGTTTGGTTTGTCTGGCGCTATTTATTTTACCATGGCTGTTGCTTAGTTACCACAAGACAACATGTAAGGAGATAATTGCATGAAAACACCATTTGGCCACCGCAAAGCTCTTACCAAGCTCTACATTTATTTCACTGCGATAATAAGATATGCCAAGGAGTCCATTTGAAGTGCTTCTTAGGTTGACAATGCTGAATCATGGAACTGTCTCAATTCCTTTCCCCTTTTGCTTAAAATGTGACTGTCATCCTGCTTGGCGAAGGTTGAAAAATACATCACAAGCAAAGTCAGTCTACTCAGAAACACTCTCCCACTCCATATATTTCACTTTGTATGTTCTTCCTTTGCTTGGCAGCCACAATTCAATCCTTTTAACTCAATATGGAGAATGTGTGGGCGACACCACTTTAAACATGAAGAGGACGGCCAGACGCAGATGCACAAACATGCTTTTGTCGCTGGAAGCAAGTCTCAAATTGACAGAAATGCCACTAATTTCAAGAGTGATTCACCCACTATCAGAATTCATAGCAATGGCGGGCTTGGACACGAAAGGACAATTGGCGTCAGCTCCAACATAATAATGAAGGCTTGTGTAACCAGAGCACAAACAATTGAGTTGAATTACCAAAGCAGTGCTCGTATGCAGAGCACTCAACTGTGTTGACCCTAATATCCACAACCCAACAATTTGCAATTCAAAAGAATTCCCTGAAGGTATTCTCTTACACATGCATAAAGTGTAGAGGAATAATTGTGTGTATATATATATATATACAAAAAAGCTAGCGTTATGTGTTTTTAGATGTTCTGTGTTTTTAATAGTTTGATAAAGGTACATTGTGGCTAACAAGATATTTTATGCATGTTCCTAAAATGCCATCTTTTTGCATAGAGTACAAAAGAGTTCAATTACAGGGGATGCCATTATGAATTGGTTAGGAAAAAATTAATACATGGTTCAAAGGTATGTATGCTGAGAAAATAAATTAAAAGAAAAGTTTAATAAAAAGTATGATTTGTATTTCTAACGACTAGTACTCTACATTTAACTAAAGTGTCTTAAAGCTCATTTCAGCTTGCAAAGCATTTTACCAATAACAAGTTAATATTGCCTATGTTTCAACTGACTGTAATGAATTGCACTATTGTATAATAGGTTATATTGTATATGTTCTTCATATGGGTAACACAATGAAAAATGTCACTTTGTAAAGTAAGTGTTGAGTGCATGTTTTACAACAATATTTTGTTTATGAAATCCAGCAGATTATGTATGATAGACCAGACAATAGTTTGATTAAATGTATCTAAACAGACACAAATCAAAATATGATCATCTTAAGTCATACTCATCAGCTAAAGACATTCAAACGGAAATACTGCCAAAGCATTTACTTGATAAGCCACTTATAGTGTAATTAACAGATGGAAAACCAGCCTGTCATCTTTTTTCCTCACAAACTTCTGATGTACATTTTAATTACAGACAATTTTCCTTCAATTAGACGTGTTGGGTTTGGAAAGGCTTTGATTGAAATATCTAGGTCTGTAGTACTCAAAGGAGATCCTTAAGACACACTCTTGCAATATTGGATCCTTCATAGTCTCACGCATTATCACTTTGGCAATGAGGTTGTACCATCATCGCAATGATTCCATATGTTGTGGGATTTCCATCACTTTGACATCCAATGCATCGTTTAAGAGATGCTGTTACACTCTTCTTGGTTGAAGTCGAAATTACTTTTTCTTTTTCTCAAATTGGTCTGTTTCGTGCTCGATGCTTTATTTCTCCACGGGTGGAGGGTAGTAAAGAAGAAAGTGTTTCATCATGTTGCAGCACAGAGGCGTCTCCCATATTTTACTCTAAAACCATTATCGGTTGTATACCCCATTAATTCCACAGTCGCATTTCTCTTTTTCAGTCCTGATGTGCGATCCTAACTGACAGTGTTCTGATGGTTTGGAGAGCAAACATACATCTTAAAAGGAGCAACTCACCGACTTATTTGAACATGACATGGATTGGTGACAGGCCATCATTAGCGTCATCAATCAATAGTTGACAGGTAAAGTAAAGAAAAACTGACAGCCTTTTAGTGAACACCTACTTACACACAATGCTGTTCACACACTACCTTCACCTAATATACTTTCACAAGTACAGTAGGTGAATGGCTGCATTGGGAACATCATGACACTCCGCTAACCATTTCTACCCTGCTTGCTACAAGCTATATCTTGAAGATTTGAGACCTCCTCAGGCTTGCAATGTTGTAAATGAATCACTCGGATCAACAAGCTAGCTTCTAAAGTTGCCCGTGGCTAAACACGACTCAAAAAACATTGGGGCCCTATGTGTTTAAATAAAAAAATGTCCGTGATGGAAGTTGGTACAGTGCTCTTAAGGCCAGTTCAGACTGATGATTCGCAACGCAACTGACTGCAACTCGCAAAAGAATCCCGAATGTTCAGCCACCTTGCAACTACTAGTTTACACCGCTGCAACTTTTGTCTGCAATGCTCTGAAACCGTTTCGCTACGTCGCGAATCATTGGTCTGAACTGGCTTTTAGGTGTGACCAAAAATAATAAACGAACTTTAGCCAATGATCATTGAATATAATCAGAAAGCTGTATATATTTCACCGGAATCTAAGTCAACCTCTGATCGAGAAGTCACCCTCTGTCATCGCAGACTTGAATGCCTTAGATTGCACTAGGAATGACACGGCCGCAAGGCCTGCTGGGATAATGGTTCTCAGCTTTGAGTGACCTCGACCATGGCTTATCCTGATGAAGGGAGACCGCGGTCGTTCTCGAACCCTCCTCTCCTGAACCAATCCGTTGGTGGGTGTGAGACATGGTGGCAGAGATTGTTACATCACAACACCCCCAAAGGCCATTGACCTCAGCCTCTGCCAGACGGCGTTACCGCAAACCCCTCCAGAATGCCTTAGACACGCCCTGCGTGTAGCACAAACAAAGGACTAGGGAAAAGACACATTGGGGGCTAGTGGGATATAGAGAAAGATAGACAGAGAGAGAGAGCACCCCTGGGAATCCACACAGTTTTGCTCATGCAGAAATCCTTGACATTTAGCACGGTAGGAGTTTGGGAAGGTGAAGGCTTCTCTGAGTCTATTATGTGTCACATTGGTATAAGCTCTACCTGGGGCTTATAACTGAAGCAGCCCGACATGCGTGTCCGTCTCCCCTTCCTTCTCCCACTCCAATGAAGTTGTGTTCAAAAACATGACTCCCCCCATGCTGCTGTTTTTTTCACAGCGAGAGCGATTTTTTTTTATTTTTTTGCCATGGCGACCGAAGGGGGCAATCAAACAACATCGCTTCTTCGCTGCGTTTCATTGACCTTTAGGTGCTCACAGGACAGCGACGCACCAAAGACGTCATGCGGTTAGCTCCAGTGATATTCACCGCATGCAAATCAATCAACGTTCTATTGCACTCGTTTCCGCATAGTTAAACATATTGCACGCATCCCAACTAATCTATTTATCAAACCAAATACAACTGTGTCCAGTGTTTTCTCAAATAAATGAATACTTCTGAAATTATATGAAAAAAAAAGAAAGTATATGGTTAGAATGCTTATTAATATAATATAAATACATCTGTGATTTTATGGGGAAACACTATGATCACTATGAAAAAGAGCAATATGGGGAGATCTTCATCTTTCATAAAAACTACAACTGTTGAGGAACTAAGGACTGGCTTTCATGTACTATAGCAATAATATATATATAGAATAAAAGCCAACATTAAGGAAAACAGTTCTTCAAAACCAAACTCAAGTCTGATAAAATAAGTTTGACAAGAAACAAAAATGTCAAAAAATAATGAATATAGGGTCAGACCAAAATAAATGAAGGGCTTCGCAATAACCATTGGTTGGGCTTCTTTAAACCTGTTGAAGGTTGTGCCACCAAAGAACTAATCTACTACAAACTACCTCACACAAATCCCTTCAAATCTACATAATAGTCACGTCATAAATAAACACGAGAGAAGCGCTGTAGAACTTCAAATGAAAAACAAAATAAAAAAACGAATAAACAACAGAGGAAAGTGCAGTACTCATATTGTGTGTCTGCACAGATTAGTGTAAACAAGTTTTTTTTTTGGGGGGGGGGGGGGGGGGCTTGGAGAACAACAAACTACCATGCTTGGGTATTGTTCTCTCCTTGTAATAGAAGTACTATCTTGCTGTTAAAAATGATGGCGGTATCTGGGATGTCTTATGGAATAGAGGAACACTTTATTAAAAGTGACCGTTGTTGGTAAATGGCACCTTGTTGTTGTAGTAAAACGTCTGCTTGAAGGTTTTTCCACTACTGTGTCCTGCCTGTCTGCTCCACTATTATGGCATTTTAAAAGCCTCAAATACACTCTCCATCTGCCTCTGTTTAAAGCTATTTAGAGCGGCCATCATCATGTGCAATCATATACATTGTTTCATTTCATATCGTCTGAAGTCGAAAGATAATATTTGTATTTTATTCTTTTTTTGCCCGGATCTACAGACATTGCAAAAAGCATAGGCACTTAATACTTTGTTGTATAGTTGTTGTTGAAGCGTGAAATGGTAACAAAATAGCAGCAACATCTAAGAAGCAAAATAGATCCATCTCTTCCATTTACAATGCCCACTGTGTGGCCCTATATCTGGGCAACAATTTGTCACCTCCGCCTTGTGTTTGAAATGCCTCTGTCGCTCTTATCAATAAACCATCCTCTGTCACACACTGGTCTGCGTTAATAACGTCTGTCTCTATTGTAATCTTTCAAAGAAATCATGGATAGGCCTCCTCCATATTTCTTTACAGTCCGCGCGCTGGGATATCTCGCCCAGCCGGGGGGGGAGACAGCAACTCACCCCACCTAGCTTTAAATCTCTTCTCTGCGCCCGTGATAAGAGCAGAATTGAGTTATTGAGCGGACGGTTTAAGATATAAGCTCTCGCTAAAGGGACACTAACACAAAAAAATAAAAAAATAAATACACTATTTGGAACGTTTAACTGCCGTTTTAGTATAGGCGAAGGGGGAGGGGTTGTATGGGTGGGCTTCTCTTGATTTCACCATTTGTCTACTGTGGTGGTCCCATTAACCCGAGGTGAAAAGGGCAGCGCAGTGGGGAGGAGTTCAATGCGTTCTTAGTGCACTATACTCCTCTAGCAGGCACTTAATCACTGCATTCAAGACGGCAAAGGACAAGATTAATGGCAGAGGTAAATATAGTGGTTTTGTGATTTTTACCTGTGTGTGGCTGTCAGGTTGAACTATTGCAAAAATATGGGAACCATTAACTAGGCCTGTATATGAGCACACAACGGAAAGAAACGCAAAGGGCTGGGTGTGGGCGTAGCATTTGTCAATTATTTATTTTTTTGTGCCAGAATGCCTGATCAATTTCCATTGCAACACAATGAACCGGCCGTTTTACTGCTGGTGAACGGCAGAATTACATATCACCTTAGGAGATAAGAAGGCACAAGCGTGTGGTATATGGCTCCACTTTTCACTGCATACCATCTCCGCGGGAACAAGGTAATTACAAACAACAGTGGGATATTTCAAACTAGGAATGTAGGGAATGGTCTCTAAAGAAAATTGTCCTTGCATTTTCGATTCAACAGGCAAAAGGCAAGACGCTTTATACAACATCATCCCCAATCTCTCTCAGTGTGAAATAATGTCAGTCATAATGCACTGTGTACCCACTAATGGGAACAAGGGTAGGATAAAAGCGCAGAGATGGTACGCAAGATGGAGTGAGTGAGAAAGAGAGAGCGAGAGAAAGAGATAGAGTGAGAGAAAGATAGAGCAGCAGGGGGGCACTAAGAGAGAATGCAAAGTAGAGAGAGAGAGAGAGAGAGACGGAGAGATGGCGGATTTTGTTTTTTATTCACACTTGTTAAGCGAAAGACATGCTAGTGTGTTGAAAGACGAGGATAAGATGGTGGACTGGCACACTTAAATGCACTGAATGGTAAAAGACAAAAACATTGAGCCACCATTTTGAAAGTCTATTCTTATTGGTGTGATGTACAAGATGACATGAGAATATATCAGCTTGCAGGGTGTATCGTGTTTAGCCTGCATCTGCATCCATCTCAAACCTTTTTCTGTCTTTATCTGTCTTTTCCTGTTCACTAGTATAAAGTAATGTGGTCAAACAGGGTGTGCGGAAAACTTTTGAACACACCGTGAAATTGAAATGGCAAACTCCTGCAAAATGAAAGGGTTCCTAATACATATGATTAAAACACTTTAATTACTGAAAAAAACGCAAAGAAAAAAAAACAGCACAGTGGTATTTAACTGGTCTGTTCCAGAGAATTGGGGTTCATGTAGAAGAAGAGTTGACAGACACTGCATGATCGTCTAATTTCAGTAGTGCCAACATGTCGCACAGCACTCGCATGCCAATATTTACTGTATGCTGGTACGGTAAAAAAGAAAAAAAAAATTATCTTTGGAATTTTAAATTGGGCCAGTTTTCTGTGCAGGGAATATCCCTGGTTTTAATTGATATGGTTTCAGAAAATAGTTGCACTTTACATTTACATTAGTAAAGTTTTGTTTCGTGTTAACTGTGAAAAAAACAACAAATGGGTAAGGTATTGTAGCTTTGAAAAGAACAAGCGGTCACAGAACCAGAACAAAAGCAATAGATGAACTTGACTCAAGAGTGGTGTTTTCTCCAAATCTATGTCAAAAGTACAAAACTTAATCCAATTCCATTCTAACACTAGTACTCCTACACTGCTAACAAAGTAGCAATGTGGCTTTGCGGATAACGAGGCCCAACCATTTGTCTCTCCCCTCTCTTAACAAGATGGAGGGGTGCTGCATCGCTGCACGCTCCAGCAAGGATTTTGAGTTCTCTACAAAAGCCACAACACATTGGACACAGCACAACCCAACAATCCTTAGAGGCATGTTCCGGTTGACCAAGTAAATTGCTTCCTTCCAGACCTCAATGCCAGTGGTTGAGGCAATGTTGTCTGTCTAGCCACAGCTTAACCAGTGTAATATTAAATGTCTGTAGGAAGACCCAGTCTTGTCTTGCCTCCCCAAGCTTTTCATCGCTAAGCCCAGTCTTTCTCTTGATATTGCACTGTCCCCCTATCGTCATGCACTCACTGTTGGTAAACAGTACACCTAAGTCTTGTTGATCAAAGTGTGAGCTACATTGGAGCTACTTTGAACACAGGCCACAGAGTTTGAGTCATGCATATTGTCTGTCTGTCCATTGTCTGTCCAGCTCTCCACGGTCCTGAGGAGACCTGAGTGGATGGGGGTATGAGAAGAGCTATCCAGGGTCCTGATGAGACTGCCTTGGATAGAGGCATGAGGGGAGCTGTCCACGGTCCTGCAGAGGCCTCAGTGGATGGGGGCATAAGGGGCGAGTTACAGGGTCCTGGGGAGACTGCCGTGGAGAATTGGGGAGTGAGGTGAGGGGAGCTATCCATGGTGCTGATGAGACTGCCTTGGATGGGGGCATGAGGGGTGCTTTTTTTTGGCATGAGGGGTGCTGAGTAGACTACTGTGGATGGTGGTGTGGGGGAGCTGTCCGGGCCCCTGAGTAGACTACCGTGAAGGTTTGGGTGTGAAGGGAGCTGTCCAGGGTCCTGAGGAGGCCTCAGTGGACGGGGGTGGTAGGGTGAGTTGTCCAGGGTCCTGAAGGCTGCTCTATCCTGGAGCTTTTTAGCCTTAGACAGACCAGACAGCTCGACTGGCAGATCAGTGTAGTTCCGACAGGCCTCACCGACCAAAGTGTGTCTGCCAAGGGGCATGTCCTCTTTGCTACAAGTCAAACTGGCTTTTGACAAGGCAGTGCAGAAAGCGTCTTACAAATCCTAAAATCCTGCCGGGAGTTAACATTATCCTGCTGATATGCTCACCTATTCTACCTTCTGAATTCCAAATGGCGTTAAAATTTTATTTTTTTGCTTTAGGCAGAGAAGAAATCCTTTGTTAATCAGACTACCATATTATGATGTGGAATGGCATTGTCAAACATCCAGTATGGTCATAAAGCCTCTGTCATACATTTGAGAATGCATGTTGCATACGTGTTCAGTGCCAAGGCAGCAAGTTCATCTTTTGGCACCTTTACTGATGCCATTCTTTCACATCAGAAAGTTTTCTAAGACAGAGAAGACAGGATAATCCATGTGGTAATTTCATATGTACTTTTCTCAACAAACACGTTTCCTTAGGTTTGAACTAAACCAACCCTACAGATGTTCTAATCTGCATTATAAATTCCAGAATCATCCCTGTAGCTGAAGAGTATTTATAGGCAAATACGCTGAAATAGCAATTTATGGAATAGCAGAACTTCCCTACAAGCTACAAAGCATGTCTTATATTGCTAAAACACACATTTGTCATTTGTATTTTTGTACTGTCTGTGCTCCTGTGTTTTCAGTGTGGATCTGCGTGTCGAATTAATCTGAGGGCCACTGAATTCTATTTTTGGTCTGCACTGTTTATGCCACAGGCAGCATTTTAAAAGGCAGCAATATTAAAAAAATGCATTAAAATGAAATCTAGCGAGACATTTTGTGTAAAGAAAAAAGAGTTTTAATGTTTTTAAATGCTCTGGTGTCAAACACTGGGCTTTTGAGAAGGAATAGTTGATCACGTAATTGTCATGCCAGGGTGTTTTTACCAAATGGAGGCTGCCGGTGATAAGACCCCAGAAATAAAACAAAGAAATGTCCAAATATTTCCCTCCGTGTCCATGGATACGCTCTGCCATAAACTACCACCCTGATTTCTCTGGTGTGCCTACTTGACATGGGGACGGAGAGAATGTGGACCACTGGTTTCCATTCTACATAGTGATATGAGCAACAGCCCTCTGCACCCTTGTGGTAATCATTTTTACTGCCCATAGTTAATTAAAATGTCAGATTCACTGTAGCAATATGCAGCAGAGTTCTCACCAAATTAAAAAGAAATTAGGATGGCAGATGTGGCCTTAATGGCTTAATCATGCCTTTATATTGGTTTCAATAAAGCACGGCCACAGTTGAGTATTGTTGAGATCGCAGATCCATGAGCAATACCTGAGCAACCCTTTGGTATGAGAAACAATGGACAGCTGTGTGTGCTTTGTTTAAGGTAGCCTACAAGGGATCAGCATCTGTTCACAGCAGAGTGTGTGAAACCGAATCACTGACAAATTAAACATATACACCAAACCTGATTTGTAAAGTAGAAATGATTTGGCTCAACAGCAGGACAAGTGCACTTGTTTGAGCATGACAACACTCAGGCCAAAGGCAGCAGAGAGGCCCAAGCTGGACAGCTACAAACACTACATAGACAGTGAGAGCACAGACTCCACTTCCAGTGTCAAAGGACAGAGAAAATCAGTTGCCAATCATACAGCAAAGCTGTGGATTGAACAGGAGTGTTCTTTTCTACTAGTTCTAGGTCCATTGCGTACGCCACGGGTAGCCGTAGTAGCAGTGTAGCTAAAACGCTGAGTAAACATTGTTGTGACAGGTTGAACTGTATCCAGCCCTAAACTCTCTCCTTCCCACTTAGGTCCACCCTGTGTCCTCCAACTCCCCTTGCACCCCTGCTTAGGTGAGAACACAACAGTCCTTACCAGATCTGAGAGCTCATACCCAGCCACTCTCTTACAGGCTCTGTTTTTTTTACGGTCTCGTAGGTTCAGGTCGGACGGAAGTAGAACGTCTAAGTGATGGGCCCCGTCTTACCAATTTACCGTCCCTCTAAAACCACGACACACGCACTAACGAGCGGCCGGATGTTGAGGAAGAGAGGAGCATGTTTGTCCATTCGTATTTCCTCTGTAACAGCAGTCCTACCACTTGACATGTAATCCTGAGTGCAATGTAGTGGGTCTAAATTAGGAGACCCGATTTGAAGTGGCAGCACTCCACTGATACGCTGTACCAGTGATCTGCGAGAGCACTCAGGGTATGCTACATTATGACAATGGGGTGGAATAAAGCAGGCAGAAAAAATAACTACGTGGCGAGGGCAAAAATATGATGGGGACAGGAAAAGAACAAAAGCATCTCAAGTCTATTTGTGTTGTGTCTCAAAGGGGTGGTTGTTTTAGAGTACGATATTTTCTTTCCCCATCTCGTTCACCACTACTGTCCCTTCCGAGACGATATCACATTAATTTCCAAAACGCTCCCAATCCCTCTCACCCACATATTCTCAGGGTGCATTCAGTGCTTCACAAATTTACACGAGTCAAGGAAAAGCGGAAAACTCCAAGAGACCCATTTCAGTTTGGCAAGATATATGCAACAGGTGGTTGGCATTTCATACCAGGCATTTAAGCATGTCGGCTTGATGCTTTTGACACATCCACGTAGTTTTGTGTCATAGGTGCCCTTTGGGAGGAAAATGTCACAGTAATGTCTTAAAGCGATCGGAGAAAGTGGGACAGACTCTGGAAACTTAGAGAAAAAAAAAACATCTGTCCCCTTTCCTCACGAGAATAGCCTCTCAACATGTATTTGTTTTATAATTTAGAGCTGCAATTAAAATCAAGATGGTTTTATTATATAATTCCAGTGAAGTCATAGTAGTGTATTCCACATACCTGCTGGTCCCACCGGTTATGGAAGTCCATAAACAAAGATCCAACAGTGATGGAAACGAAGTCCTCACAAGTATCTGGGACAGCTATTCCGAGGTCAAAGTCTGGAATTAAAACACAAATCAGAAACCTGAGCAGATGTATCGAGTGACCTTAGCCTATACTAGTTGAAGATCCAACAAAAGGCCAGCGATCCAAGGTAAAAACATCCTTGAAACTATGTCATGCCCACAGAACAGAGAGTTAGGGTACCGTCACACTGGAAAGGAAAGACCTTGTGCTCGGCATCTATCTTTTTGCTCCCAGGCAACTTCATCATCTTTCTGAACAGACGGTCTGCTGCTGCTGCTGCTGAGGAACGCTTCGTTAAACTGCCGTTTTGCGCGGCGGTGTAACTGAAGCAATGGGCCAGAAGAGGGCCGCTTCAGAGCAGCACTCCTCCACACAGGTCTGGGAAACGTGTGCTGTCACGCTGCCACAGGAAACCATCTGAATATGAGAGACTTCGTCTGTGTTGGCAAAAAGAAGATCGATAGAGAATTCTCTCCTCTCATATGCATACTATATTTTTGTAGAGTCACTTTTACAGACCTTCTCGCGCACAGTTGAAAAGAGCAAGCAAAGTGTGACTTGTGTTTTTTTTTTATCATCAAAGAAATCCATTTGATAAGAGTCCAGTCTGGCAGTGTCAAAGATAAGAGAGTTAGGTCTGACTGCCCCTGGCAGCCTTAATCCAGACAGCTCTTCCCTTTATCTGAGAATTGGTCATTGGAACACTTCTCTAAAATAAAGTGGGTGTTGCAAACGGTAGTTTGGCTCTGGGACAACTTTAGTTTTGCGAGTGGTTCAAAAATAGTCAATACGGTGTAACCAGCTGACTGACTGCAAAAACCTGTAATGATGCACATAACAACCACATTTTCAGTCTGGCCTCAAATGCAAATTCAAATAGTTGAATCTGAATTTCAGGTTTGAGTTTAGTTTCCCTAACATCATATCTTAGAAGTAGGCACAGAGCAAACCTTTCAAATTCAACCAAGGCTCCCAAACGACAGATAGAGGCGTGGGAAGCTTAAAGAGCTAACACTTTGTAGTGACACGGGCACTGGTGTATCCTCCTACCCCACTGATGGCTGCCTTTGTGGAGGGATTGCTAAACAGCAAATGAGTGCAGTCTAACTGGAGCAAAGACTTAATGAGGGTCCCCAAAGGATTTTAATCAGTGGCTGGGAAATGGCTCAGGTAGGGAAAGACATGGTCACAAAGATCAGCTTCAAGCTCTCTAAATGAAAATGGCAGGGGTTTTGATGCAAAACGGCAGCCAAGAGGCATGCGTGTCAAGTTATGTTAAGTCTGTCAGTGTTACCTACTGTGCTTATTTCTGGGGCCTTAGAGAGAAGTGAGTTGAGGACAAGGGCAGTACCTTTTTTATTATTTTTATTGGTGCATACTTATTACTAGTATTATTAAAATGATAGAAAATTGAAGTAAGATATGTATGTATGACATGCACAAGTATGACACGCAGAAATACACAAACACACACACACACACAGACAAATGCAAACACACAGACATGCACCCACACATCAACAAAGTTGCACACTTAGCCAATGAATGAAATGACTCTTGGCATTGCCCTGACCTCTTCCACTCCCCAAGTCTCAGAGCAGAGTGTATTCCACTGTGAAGCCCGTGTCTGTTTGTCAGCCACAGATCAGATACGGTATGATTGAGCTAGACAAATGACTGGCCTCCCAGTGAAGATCAATCAATCCTGATTCTGCTAAGCCACACTGAAAACTACTCACTGTGAAAGACTTGCCTTGGACATGCGCACGTTTTCATCACCTACGGTTGCTTATTTGGTGAATATTAGAACAAAAAACAAAAACAAAAAATCTGAGATACATTTTTTTTTATATATTTGTATGATGCAGGACCTTGTTTAAGTCATCCATGTTTAATGTTAGCCCTCAGCAAACTCTGAAAATGTTCTCCAAAAATTATGTTATTATTCATCATTATGTTTTTCATCTGGTGATATTTCTCCACAGCTTCTTTGTAGGCAAATCAATCTAAATTCTCAACAGTCAATGTCCTTATTTTAATGAATGCATGCTAGCTACATAATAAGATTTACGTTCCAAGACAATCCATCTGTGCGTCATTTTCCATGCAACATTAATGGAGCCACTGTGTGCCATCAATTGTGCTCAGAACACACTCAAAAATACATGTATAATAAACTCTGCAGTGTGTGCTGTTAAGATACAACGGCCCTGTCCTCTATTGCGTGCTTGGCACTGTAGATCGCTACAGTACTATCCTTTGTGAATGTATGCTCTGTCTTAACACTCTCCAACAATTATTATTTCCCAATGTCATTTTAAAAAGCCCAATGTCTGCACTCAGTTTGCCCAGGACAACGTCTCTTATCCCTCTGCTGCAATCGCATGCGGCAGTTTCCCGCCCTAGGCCAGCTGTGTCGTGGTCATCTTGTGAATTCATTATGTGCCAACAGACTCGAGCAAGTCTGAGCTTGTGCATGCCATTCAGTTGATGACACAGATGTCCCCATGGAGGTTTTGAGGCTTGGCCGCATTGATCCAAAGCTCTATTTGATTACATGCACACTGAGAAGCATCAACAGCAATTATTTCTACTTTTATCCTTATTTGTTGTCCGTTACATGGGGAAAATTGGCATGGGCCTATGAAGACATGAGGTTTTACACATATGCCAAGGGCCTAAATCCGTCCAGCCCTGCTTTCATATGCATTGGAATATTAAAACCGGTTGCACCTAACTTTCACATAGTTACGTAAGTGTATTTCCCAATATTATTATTTTATGTGTTGTATATGTGATACACATTATGTCAAGGATTTAAGTTTGAAATTTCAGCTTTCGATAAACAAAAATGCACAGCTGTATTGCGTTTGCTTTGAAGGTCAAGATATTTTCTGTTTGTTTTGCTTTTCACGCTGTCGGATAAGTAGAGCTGCTTATGTGAACCAAACTGTCACAAAAATAAGGCAGGAAAATTTACATTTTAGCAAAAGAAGAATTTGGCAAGTCAATATATTATTAACTTCGATGCTTTTGATAAAAAACTGAAAATAAAAGTTATGTTGGCAAGTTAAAGAAGGCGGATGCTAAGTTCATAAAGTCATACAGAAGTCACTGGGTTATTGCTAAAACGTATTTGTTAAAGCTATATTCAAGGACACAAATCGATATGTAAACAGCTAGGCTAGAAGAAAGACGGAACATAGCCTAAGGACACCGTTGGTGAAGTGCAGCACGCGAACGAACAGAAAGAGACAAGGGGATAAAAAATAAATGGTAATCCGGCTGCAGGGCTTTTAAGAAGGAAAAAACATAAAAATAGAGTATGAGTATATGGAGTTTTTTTTTTTTTAATAAATGGCAACACAAACTTGAAAACGCAACCTTTCGCAGAGGATATGGAAATGTTTAGAAGAGAAAGGAAAGTGCCTGTGTCTTGGGTGTTTGTTGAGAGCAGCGGTGAGCCACACACTAATGCCATGTGAACAATACTTTACACTGAGGTTGATCCCATTATCCCTCGTAGCTCGCCTCGTGTGACTTGCAATATTACATTTCTCAACCACAGGCCTGTGCTTCATTAAGAAAGCCTTGCACCATCGGCGTGGGAAATGTTCAAGACATAGAAAGTTCCCAAAGGGGTTACGTTTTGTACATTCTCCAAAGCCTAAGGCCAGACGGTTGATCTAACAAAACAAAATAAGTCTGTCTGACATTGATGACACAAAGTGAGCAGAGGGGTCAAAAGTCAAAGCTGCAAAGATAAGCTCCCAAGCCAGAACGAGGTAGTGCAAACAGTGCCCTATGATTTTCTTTGTATTAAACGAGAGAACTCGGTTTGCAGAACCGCTTGGTCTAATAATCTACCATTAAAAGTTCCATGTCCCTGAAAGATTGGTTCAACTTTGTACCTGAGTTTGAGAGTTTATTTTGTTCAACTTTGGCCATGTTGACTGTTTTCACACACAATTATTATTATTTTTTACACACAACACCGCCAGTGCAAACTGATCTCTGCAATGTCTGCTGGTCAAAGAAAACAACTACAGTGGAAAGTTGAAAAACAGCACTCCATTCCTGAACGCCATTTTCTTGTAGTATTTCAGTGCAGCCACTATACAGCCTTCCGCGGGAGATGAGCAGCTCATGTCCCATTAAATCCCACATGTCAGATGGTCCGGGTGGGCCTCTCATGTTGACGTCTCATTCAGTCGGGTCACGTCGCTATCATGATGTCACCTTTACACTTTCGCTCTTTGGAGGCCGCTGGAAACTGCAAGACCACTTTTTCTTTTTTTGACCCTTTGGCTCACACACTGGCAAGGCCCTTAAAATAGGCGAGATACACAGCAGGCACACGGAGCAATGATCAACGTACACAACCCTCACACAACCGAGGCTCAAGACAGCGCGGTGTGCAAGCACAATTAGTCGAGGGAGGTGATTTAAAGCGCTGTGGCCTAAACACCTAACACCCTGCCACACCGGCACAGATGACAGGAGACGTTGGGGCTCCAAAGTGATAACACACAGCTACCAAATCTGCTTTTAATTGGAAGCTTTCTTCACGGGTAGCTCAGTGGAGGACAGCGGCACATAAACTAATAAGACTTAGATAAGATTCCCCAGGAATAAATAACCCAAACAGCAGCAGATACACCAGGCACATGTTTGAGTTGGAGAGAACGGCAACTGTTTTTTGAACATTTCATCCGTAGGGGTCTGTTGATTTGTACGATCTTCCAAATGCTCATCAGTTGACACTTTTTAGCACTGTTTATCAGGCTTGGAAATATGAGGCTGAATCATGACATATCACCTCATGGCAAATGGAAAAGTTTTTATAAATGGATGGTAGACAGGTACTGGTGTGGGATTAATCCTATTTAAAAGGGAATATATTAAAAAGGAGTTTGTTTGGGGAGAATGGTTTAATAGTGAAAACCAGTAATTGTAAGATCTATTTGGCATTCACTAATTTGGGGACCTAGTTCTTTTTTTTCTAGTATATTTGTAGGTTGGATTGAAAGGAAGGGACATAATGCTATAAATGGTCATATAACAATCCATTATCTGATCCATTGAATTTGTGACGGAGGAAGAGTTCAAATGCACCTAAACTGAAAGAGATATGACACAAAGCCGAAAGCTGCATTCTGGCACCGGCTACATAAACAGAACACACGTGTAACTTTACTTATCTAGCAGCAGGCTTACAGTTGGAAACTAGCAACTTGCAGGAGTATGCTCTTATAACTGACAGACCTCAAAAGCATGATAACAAATACAAGTCCCAGCATAGACAACAAATACAAGTCTCAAATAAATTTAGAAAACAATGGGTCTCGCTTGGTTATAGTTCAGTAATCTGGTTGACTAAAAACGTGTGAATATCGCTTAAAAAGATAATGAATCAACTTTGTTCTTAAATTTAAATACATCTTACTTATTATTATGGTATATCTAAAGGATTATGGGCTCAATTATCATATCTGTGGTTTCATTATCATTATAAACATACCTTGGAAATAGCTAGGCTTAATATTCATACATTTATGTATACATATCTTTTTGATATCTCCATGTATTTGATCAAGCAAATGTTTTAACTTCTGACCTTTTCATGGAGAAAATATATTACAACAGTTATGCTATTTGTACACTTGTGAGTCCTGCAGCTTTTTCATCAACTCAGAACAAGTCTTGTGAAAATCTAATTTCATGGGTGATGATGAAGCAAATTGGACGCTGGTCCGCACAATTTGAATGATGTCATTTCTCAAATAAATGTCGCATGATAGGTGACCAGGCTTCTAACCACACTCTTTTATATCATTAGCTTTTCTTCCAAAGAAAGTGCCCTCGAATGTCAACATTTTAAAGTCCCTTTGTCCATAGTTCCTTGCTGTTTGTGTGTGCCTTTAAGTGTCCTTGCGTGTGTCAAAATTACAAGAATTAGTCTTTTTTTTGTGATAGCAAACACACATGCTCCTGCAATATCATCAGGTCCGTTATTGCTCATTCCACCCATGTGACCTTATGAAACAACGCACATGCTCATAATAACATTCCATCTCTCCGTGCATAAATAGCCTCCATTGAATGGGTTCTGCCCCCAGGAATCCCTTGTTCTTTCTTTTATTCAAGATGTTGAATAGTTCTTTCATTAAGTCAGACCAAATTATTTATGCCTATTGAATTAAGTTATTATTACTTATTTTTTTCTACCTAAATAACAAGCAATTGCATTTGACTCAACCCACTTAATTATTCACGCTTTTTTTTTAATTCATCCACCAAGAATTAAGAAAGCGGTTGCACTTTTTGTCTTTCTCTTTCACAGATAATGAATTTGTACAAAAAACTCATGAGTTAATTAAAACCAAATTGTTCTCTAACAACACAGTTTTGTGGTATTCAAATCAAACACACTTATCTGTACTGCACTGATTACAAATAAATTGTACTGGAAAGGAAGCAAGATAAAACAAACCAACTATATATCGTTTTTTTCCCTCTCCTTTAAAAAAAGTATCTCGATGAGACGTTGTGTGTTTTAAATAATGTGTGAGTATTCCATCTTTTTTGGGGACGGCCACAGCTGTTGAGAAGACTGGCCCAATCAAAACATCTCAGCAAGAGCATTCATCTACCAGGTAGCAATCTCTCCTGTGTTAGTGGAAATGTCAGCCGTTATCTGCATTCTTTTCATTTGAATTCACCCTGTCTTTGCCTCCAGACAGACATCTCTTATGCCACACTCTCATTCAGATCACCTTGTTACTATTGATGGCGGCTGCCACAAAAAGATTGTGCTGGCCAAAAGTCAAGAGAATGCCATGGAAGTCCAATGCTTGAGGTGTATAGAACACCCGAATGTCAGCAGCGAGCAGTGTTTATCATGGAGAGACAGAAAGTTGCAAATTCCACTGGAGGTGATTTCCATCTAGAAATCAATTGGCTTATCTGCCTTGCAGCAGTCCAAACAGGTTTTCGGGGAAGTGATAAGAGGGAGGAATGGGTCTCTGTGTAAAGCTCCCTTTCCTGCATTTCCTGCATTTTGCTTGTCATTAAAAAGTTAGCTTAAGTTAGCTACCAAACATGAAATTCTGAGATAAGTCTGTTAGTCTCAATGAAATACCCAACCCACTGAGCATGACCATAAGTCAAATGTTGACTTTCTTTAAGGTTGTTGAACTCGTTACACGATGATATTATCTCTAAACCATCTGTTGCATGGTAGGCCTACTCACTATATGGAATTAAAATGTTTCATACTGACACGGACGGGTGGATCTTTCTACTGCAGCTCTCAGTGAATTGAGTTGCGGTGAAAGACTCACGTTTGATATTTGATCGATCAAAAATGTTCTAGCCACTTCTGAGAGTGGTAGCTTTAAGATTCAGTGGACAGTGGACACCAGGAAAACAGACAGGAAGGAATGAAAGAATAAATCTACTTGAAAAGTTTGTGTGTGTGTGTGTGTGTGTGTGTGTGTGTGTGTGTGTGTGTGTGTGTGTGTGTGTGTGTGTGTGTGTGTGTGGTGGTGGGGGGGGGGGGGGTTGTGCACTTTCCGGGACGTTGAATAGTCTTGTTTTGCAGCCAGTTTGCTCACAGATGTATGTATTTTGCACGTGAGAGGGAGTCTGATAAATTAATACTACAATATAACATTGCCTGTGGCACTATTCCTTTGCATAATGCTCAGTCGACACATAGCACGCACAGCCATAAAAAAAGATGAAGCAAACTGCAATTCAATCTTTTAGTCATTAAACGACAGTACAAATCATGGTAGCTTCAAAGGGTCAATAAAAAATTTAAGCCACTCAACCCATTCCCAAATCGAGTGTTGGGTGAATATCAATATTGTCAATATTCATAACTCTAGGCGAGGCTTTAAGTGCGTTAATAATCAAAAAGTGTTGTAACACTGCTTTTTTTGGGGATGGGAGTTTTAAAGAGATTCCTCTACACATGAATCTGCCGAGTATAATACTCCAAAAATCCTGGCCTTGAAAAAGACTCAAATTGGTGTGATATCAAACATGCAAACATAGCATTCATGATACATTGTGACAATGTCGCTACTATTGTTCCTGCTTGTCTAGACCTGTGTGGCAGACGCCTATTATTCAGCAATAGACCGGTTCCACGGACCTGCTCCAAATAACGCTATTTGAGGTCTTTCCTGCCATCTTAAATAAGCCTAATCCACACACTGCATGGGAGGGTTTGACCACAGAGATAGAACACTAGAGGCGACAACGCGTCATCAATAGTGGGCAAAAAGTTCCGCCATCTTACCTGGGTATAAGGAGAGATCAGTATGTTTGTACACAAAGGCTCTAGCAACACTTCCGGGTGGCGGAAGTAACAGTTTTGAGTGAGAGAATACGTTTTAATCTGTTGTGTTTAGGAATTAAACAGACTTTTGGCGAGTTGTAGAGTGCTAGATTTGCACAGATTCCCCCTCTGAAATGAAGCAAAAATGCCCAAAGACAACTATGTTGAAAGCACTTGTTCACATTACGTTTTTGACGGGCTGGTAACATATTAAGCATTACAAAGTGGCCAACATTAACGTTTCATGGAAGTTAAACGTTGCTTCCCTGGTTTACACCTTAACATTATGAGAATTAGCCCATGTTTTTTCTTCTTATAAGTCTTTTATTCTTTACTTGTCTTAGGGTACTTCTTTCTAAACTCCTACTGGCCCAAGTCTGACCTCGCAACCGTGACCGCATTGGATGCAGCGGCAACGGCAGGGGGTTCAGACAATGAATTACTACTACCAACTGTCGTTAGTTAGTTGTGAAGTGTTGCTTTAATCTAATAAATCTATGTTATTTGGGGAAACAATTTATATTACGTTTGTTTAATAATAAATGTTTATCTTTTGTAATGTATGTAGGCATAGTTATTTATTATTTTTCAAGTAGGCTACATATGAAATATAGTTGTGTATTATTGATTATAGCCTATTTGATTCTCAACAGTCCAATGTAATATATTTATACTTTTTCATTAAGTGATTTTCGTTAATGTAATATTTGAATAGGCAAAGGATGTCGTAATGTATCACCTTTTATAATATTGTATATCCTGGTTGTAAAAATATTTCTGTCTTTACCAATGAAATTATGCATATCAAAAATTTGTTTGCTGTTTTGAGACCTGTTAAAATTAAAATGTATACCAGTAACAAACTCACATATTACAGATTTTGACAGCTACAGGGGTCCTATACATGCTACAATAGTAAAAAATCTAATTCGATGTAAATTTATACTTAAATATAGCTCTTATTGCAAGAACCGGCCTTTTTTCCCATTGACTCCCATTATAACCGATATAGAAGTATACCCAGGTAAGATGGCTGCCAAATTTGGACATTCTTGTATAGCACTATTGTATTACCTGTCGCCTCTAGTGTTCTATCTCTATGGGTTTGACCCTATTGATCTCAGTCAGCTTGATTTTAAAGTTCAAAGTGATCAAGTTGCTTCTTTTGAACTGTCATGACTTAGACGACTCATATATGTGTGTATATATATATATATATAGAGAGAGAGAGAGAGAGAGAGAGAGAGAGAGAGAGAGAGAGAGAGAGAGCTTTAGCTTTGCCCAAATGAAACGGCCTTTGAATGAGCACTAGGATCCCCTCCTCCGTTCGACAACTGTTTACCAGTTGGGGCCCCCAGGTAGTTCTGATTAGTGTGAAAGGCGGACAGATGCAGACTGGTGAGATGGAGAGGCTCGACCAACATTTTGCAATGTCGGTGCCTTCTAACGGTTAGCCCAAGATCATTTCCTGTCATGGCGTGCATGCCTTGGCAGCGAACACTGATTTCCCTGCAATTTATCATTTACTCTTTTGGTGTTTTTCCTGGGATTGTGTGGTGATTCCTTTATCCCGCCTGGCTTGCCTTCAACTGATGTTGACGTAAGATTGGATTGAATCCGAATGCACTTTCTGTGTTTTCCTGATGAATTGATTCCTGATAGGCAAACAGTGTAGTACGGACTTGAGGGATCTAAAACAGCTTGGGTATTCCAGTTCAATACTTGATTTGAATAATTGTTGCCTGCGCTGCTAACCTTGATTTGTTATAGCTTGGAGTTTCTAACGGGCGGGAACAATTAATAACTATTCAAGGTTTTGTTTAGGTTCTAGAGTGAGTCTGCTAGCATGCCCACCCATTAGTTAAGATCATCCTACTCACTGAACATTCACTTATTGGAAAGTAGTATTGGAACAGGTAACTAACACACCACGAGGTGAAGCTGGAATGGCAGGCATTAGAAACTCCCCATTCCCATCTTTGCTCACAATCAGTCTCTCTTTCTCCAACTCGGTCTTTCTGTTCCCTCCCATTGAGTCTCCTGTTTTGTTTCAGTCAATAGCTCGACTTCTGCTGTTTCGTTGTTCACCTTCCTCACTTCTCAACACTCATTTCCTCTCATGGCCTTCCTCTTTTCCTCTGGTGGGACAATCTTCTTCCCTCTCCTGCTCCATCTTAGTCTTACTCTTGCATAGTCAGTCGTTAAACTTTTGAGTTGGAAATAACCCTCCATTTGGTTTCAAAATGTATGCACAATTGTTCTAAATGAAAAGAAGAGTTATTGGTTGAAGATCATGAAATACGCTGGTGAGCTTTCAACTGTAAAATATTGCCCTAATTGCTATAATTTGTGTTTTCTATTTACTTTTTCATAAATGAATAAATCCTTTAAACAGCGAAGCTTCGGATGGTTGGAACAGGGCTAGCAGGTGTAAGCTTGTTTTTATTCAAAACTGGGAATTGGTCTCACCAAGGGAAATATTATGAACTTTCAACACAATCATTTTTAATAGCGACCTGGAAATAGTGTGACAAATGGCACCCCATGCCACCATGTAGAACTGACACTACCAAATAAATGGTGTAAATTACTCTAATTGTAATTAGATGCAAGTATTTCAGATTCAGTTTACTGGTAATGCCTTTCCGCTTATAGTTTTACAGCTGTCATTTTGTTTATTTGTTTGTTCTATGACATTTACAAAGTAGCTTTGTTTTCAAGATGTAAACCAATGAAAACCGAGCTGAATTAGGGGTACATAACTTGTACTTCAGATGGATATGGTAACTCATCGTATACAAATGACTGAAGAGTAATTTCAGGAAGTTAATGAAATATAAGGAAGGAACGACATATAACAAAATATATTTGTTCATCAAGGAAAGCAGTATTAACCTACCCTATACGTCTCCTTGTCACAATCCTCTCCTAAATGTGAAATGTTCTCCTTCCCTTCTCAGCCATTTGCATCAGGCTGTGGTCTGACTCCACTGACAGGCCAACACTTTGAGGATCAATAGGGGATTGAATCTTCACTCTGCTCCAAATGTGAAGCTGCCTTTTAGATCGATGAGTGGCGACTGCTAACTCCAGACAGATCCTGTTTTTCAGTGTTTCTTCTTCACCCTCTCTAGGCTTCAGAGACTGGCTGTCAGAATAAGGGGAAATCTGACGGGAAGTGTCCAAAGTTGAGCTCATTTTCATGTCTCTTTGTGGTTTGATGTTGTACTACTGCGGATTCATTGGTAAGTTTGATATTGAATAAAAATAACCAGCCTAGTCTGACAAATAAATACCAAAATAGTACGATCTAATGCGTGTGGTTGACGTTGAAAGTGAACTTTGAATAGAATTTAAAGTGTATAAAACGCCCACAAAGATTTAAAATAATAGAAAGATAAAAATCCTGTCTATTGGCAGAAGACATTGGGTATCCTGCTCTGGCTAATAATGTCAAACAGCTTGCACTCTTTGAAGTCTTCCAGGTTTACTCTGACATGCTCTACTTATATTAAAGAAACGTATCTGTGCAAATTATAATCTCTTAAGTCTGACCTTCACGGAGATCTACGTGAGCTACGCTGCGCCTTTTCCAACTCTCACATGGAATTTGGCACATGGTACATTTGGATGGGCATGTCATTCCACTCTTATATTTCTCGGGCTCTGGGTTCAGTCTCCGGCTTATGACTTAGGCAGGTACAACAAAAAAAGTGTATCAAAAAAATATATTAATTGAGAGGAACATAAATGCTTTACTAGTTCAACTTAGAAATATAATAGGCTGTTCAGATGTGAAGTCTAGTCCAGATTTTTTTTTTTTTTTTGTTATTATTTTTGAAACCCTGAGAAAGGCGTTAATGTAGAGCAATTGAGCATCCACCAAGCAAACGAGCCTGGGAGTTCCACAGTTACATAACTCTTTGGACCCCAATAGCCTTCTGCCATGCTTGCTGTTGGGCAATTATACAAATCATTAGCTAGGGTCATGCGAAGAGCAACGGTCAGATCTATAATCTCCCGCCTTTAAATTGGCTAGCAAAGTATAGCGAGAAAGCAGGTTTAAATCACAATGAAACCAAAAGTCCTGGCTGACCAGAGAACCATGAGCAGAGCTTAATGTAGTGAAAAGCTTACTTTTGGACAGAAGCAAATTATTTTCCCGGCAATCAATAGGGAGTGTGAGGGAAACCCAATGAAGCCATGCTTCAGTTCTCATAATAAGGGGAAGAACCCCATTGATCCCCCCTCTTTTTAGGAGTGTTTTACTTTACATATTGATTTCCATTAACTCAGTATTTATTTATTTATTTATTTTCACCAAACATGACACAACAGTATCAGATTAGGTCAATCAGTGATAGATTGACCTAAACCAGAAATAATTTTAAACCTGGTCATGTGCTTATCAGCAAATCTATGAGTATGTTTAATGTTTGTATATTCTCTAATGTAGAGTGATAAGTGGGTCTCACTTATTTTAAAATAATAGTGATTAAGGGCTACAATATGCCGTGATTGGACTGTGCTCCACTGCTGTCAAAATCGATCCTCTCTCAGAAGTAAATTCAGAAACAGCCACCTCACTCACGCACAGTGAATCTAAACAAACAGAGTATAATGACATTGCAAAGCCCAACACAATACCCGCTTCTGTCATTACATTACATTGCATTGCATTACATTCATTTAGCAGTCGCTTTTATCCAAAGCGACTTACAAATGGTTAAATGGTTATGATGATTCTGGATTGATACACAAATTCATTTAAAACAAATTCAATGTCTATGACTATTGCTTATTCATTTATTATTGAAGTACATATTTCCAACCAGTTCATTTAAATAGTAATTCAATTCAATTGTAACTTTGAAAGGAAGGTTGCCTCTTGAAAACCCAACATGTCCACACCTTACCCTAAACACAGTGCAAATTTTAACACCATTAAGTTTCCAATAAGTTAATATGTCACACATATGTAATCATAGTTTACCCAGTGCTTTGTTGCTGAATTAAATATGACAACAGCTAGCTAGAGACCAGTTGGTTAATTTATGACCATGGGTCTGTGTGTCAGCTGGCTAGTTAGAGAGTCACCACCACGCGCTACTACTAATGTTACCTCAATAACAGCTCCAATGTTTGCACCATAATGTAAGCACTTTTTGGCAATTCCCCCCAATTACCCCTCACATATACTTTTACCAGCACTGCTAAAACATAATAATAATACATCACACCGGCCCAATAAAATTAGGTATTAGCTAACTAATTGGCTAGCTGGTGAATAATCAGGGGCCATCGATAGTAGGCCTATAGGTCATATTGTGGTAAATAACTTTTTTCCATTGGTTTATGTGTGTCCTCGTTTTTGCATGTTCTAGTTAAATGAATATCACCACTGTTTCTGCAAGTTTTAAAAGTAACAAACACTTTGTGTTCAGTAGTTGATGCATTAATGTAGTTTTAGCTAATTGGACAACTGAACAATATAAAACTCCCATCATAACTGTAGTAAGCATTGTTTATATTGAAATGTCAGAGGTAACGTTTATTTAACCTAGATCTCATTTGTCGACATGAGCAAGAGGAAGGCATATGGCATTTGTCAGTTTCTGGCAGTCAACAAAGAATAGGAAATTCAGAGTACTAAGCAATACTGTCAATATTCAGTGTATGCATGGCACCAATTATTATAAAAAGCTGTAATTTATGTGCTGTTGTATTAAGGATAAAGCGAAAGAACAAGATGGCAATGAGACTGATAGTTCAGAGGTGGAAGTGAGTGAGAAATGAGGCTGCACTTACTGGTGTTTGCCGTCATGCCAGTTTGGTGGGCATATAGTACTACATACACTGAAATTATGCACAACAACCATAGCCTCCCAAGTAACACACTCATTCATTAATAAAGTGTTGCACGCGGGCTCGCTCTGGAGAAAAAAAAAGTTTACCCCCCTCGATTGTCTTCTTATAATTAACACTCTGTACATACATAATCACATGTATTTCTCACTGAAGTGCCGGCCAAACATTAGAATCATTTAACATTATTTGTATTTAGAGCACTTAAAAAACTGTTTCTGTCTGGACAAACCCGAAAGACAGTCACATACTGTTCTGAAAACAAGAATAAAAGCTACCTGTATGCCCAAGTGTGATTAACCTTTATATGCCAAAGCAATGGTTCATGCCGCACGCTCACAGCATATTATTGTCAACATCACATAATATCATTGCCTTAATGATATGTTTTGGGCAGATATTTATGTTTGCAGAGAAATTAATTAGATTTTTCCTTACAAAACATGCATTTTTGTTGTGCCATTCATTGTAGTCTTGTTTTTTCAGTAGACTCTCCTTGCACAGTCAATAAAACGGCAAGACCAAAGAATATGCAACTCACATGGGACAGCGAAGCTACATACTAAACCATTTCATGAGGCATCGCCTTGGCAAAGTTCAGGCGGGCAACTCAGTCAACAGCCAATATCCACGTCACACCAATCAACCACTCGTTTTTTCTCACTAGTTTAACACAACCTTATTAAACCGCTTGTCACTCACCACTTGCTCCTACAACCGCTCCTATGCCCACATGCTGCACCACACACTATGAACCTGCTCTTGCTGCTGCGCACTCACCATCACCCCAGCTTCCACCTACTGCGGGTGTGTTGCTTATCTGTGAAGGGAAAATCTGCAGATATCTGCTACCCGTGGTTTCACTGTCGAATACGACCTTGGGCGGGAAAGTTATTCAGAGCAGCAGACCCTTGATGCCAACGTTCAATGTATTACCATGTTATTGCAATTAACAGTTAAACATGTTGTAAGTTGTCCTTACGGAGCTATTGATGTTGAGCTTTAGTTTACTCGTCAGAACCAGTGGATGTTGCAATTATTAACAAGAACCCACCCCAAGAAGGGCCAGGAGAAGAGCAACCAAACCCCAGGTAATGGCGTTCTACCAAACTCCATTCAACCTGTCTTGATCCAAACAGTCCAGTTCAGCCCACACAGGGGTAATTATAAACTGCTCTGTCTCTACCACCGACAGCAAGGCTATCATCTTAACAGCTCAATGTGTCAAAGGGTTAAGGGCCTTTCTTCCTTTGCAAACATAAAAAGAGAAACACAAAAGATAGATATTTTCGAAACCTTATTCAAACCTATATGGGCACTTCCAGGTTTAGTTGGCCTGCCACCAACACCACAGCAAACATTTAGTTATAATTAGAGGCTATCTGGATGACAGGCTAATTAATGTGCATATTATTCCCTTCAACTTTGGCGGAGATAAACATCAACAAATGCAGAAGGTGTCGAGCGGTTAGCTCATTAACTTAACTCAAATGACAGCAGACTGCACATGGAGTTCACAGAGCTAATTTAGTTGGTGTCTTGTCTGCTGTTGGTTTGGTGGAAGCTTCAAGTAAAAAAAGTTGGAACGAGTAGGTGTTTTATCAGCATGTTCTTTTGATGTCAATTTTCAATTTGGATGATTCATTTTGTACATGCTCCAAAGTCACATCCATATAAACTAAAGTATCCTTATACAGATGCGTTATGGTTAGAATGGTGTTTGATGTCTAGTGCAGTGTGGCGTACAAAAGTGGCCCAGAAAAGGAAGTTCAGGTTCTTTGTCATAGACCATTAAACGCAAACATGGATCCAGTCTGTGACCTCTAGACTGTCTCTCTTTTGCACAGAGGATGAGAGAAATAATTTCTGCAGGTAATTGCTGATGGTAATTAGAATAATATTTGAGTGAGGGAACAACCCTTGGCATTTTTATCTCGGAAGGCAAAGCCAATGGTCAACTGCCCCATAACCGTGGTGAGCAACCTTTGACTAATTACTGCAGCCTCGCTGCACATACTCACGCACACGCTCGGAAGCCCTCCTCATGTTCACATCCCCTCTGGCTATCTCTCTTAAATCATGGTGAGTTATTCATATGTTCAAACTGCATTACAATACTGTTCACACCAGACAACTGAAAGAAATGTCCCACGTGTAATTTAATTTGGTGTCATTCATATATAACAATAATAATACATTTAATTTATAGGTGCCTGTCTAGAAACTCAAGGTCACCGTACAAGACATATAATGTACAGTTAAAACAATACAGTTTAAGATGTAATAAACGGGTCAGGCATAAATAAAAGTGTCAGTCATCATAATGATTAACCTTGTTTAAATAGATGAGATTTGGCATCCGCGATTATACTTTACTATAATGGCAGATTTCTGTATTTGAGAAATCATCATAAATCATCATAAAGTTTTAGCTTGTCTGTAATTTATAATAAATACTGCTGTATGTATATCTGTTATTTGTAGCTATGGATGGTGTTTGTGGGCCTTCACGCCATCTTTGCCCGGAGTGATTGGTTTCAATGCCTTTTTCTCATCACATCATCAAGCCTGCCCTCGGCTCTCATCCCTACTCTCTTCAATGGCCATGTTGCAGAGTAACTGTATTGATTTTCCTTTTGTTTCCTTTTTTCAAAAGTTACCTTTTATTGTCGAACATCTTTGGCTTGGCACAAGGAGGCTCTCTTTACTGCTCTATTCGAATTAGTGATTCTGTCTGTAGGGAGAGTAAACTTTTTTTGTTTGTATTATTTTTTTATTTTTTTTTTAGAAGTATCCCCTAGGTCTTTGACTCCCTTTTGCTGGCAGAATTCTCATTGGCCTGTCTTTGAAACTCTATTCGCTTCATTTTGTGAAGGTGACTTCCCATTGTGCTCTAAAGGTGAAAGAGTTTTATTTTATTTGCAGCAGAGGGTTTCTGTTGCCTCTTGAAACTGTACATAAAAAGAACAGCCTATGGCCTTAAATATTCCCTTCACACACACACACACACACACACACACACACACACACACACACACACACACACACACACACACACACACACACACACACACACACACACACACACACACAAATAAATTGTAAACCATATCCAAAATCTGAAAGGCTTGAAATTTCAGAAAGATGAATATCTGCACAATTTGGCATGCTACTGACAGGCCAGCATAGCATCTCAAAAAAGCGAATAACGTTGTTTTTGTAACCCAGTGAGCAGAAGGTACGGATGAAAGAGGACATTAAAGGATGAAAGTAAAGGACACATACAGTGTAATAGAAATTGACTAATGGCTCAGCTGGAGATAGTTCTACAAGAAATAAAAGCCGAATCTCGCCTTAGCTTATCGGAGACGTGTCAGGCATATTTGTGTCCTAGAGCGGGTCAACTTTAAGAGGACTGTGATTCAATAATAGTTACATGTATTTTAAATCATAATCAAAACAAGTTGCAGGGAAGAGTAACCAGTTTGAATAAAAAATAAAATAAAATTAGGGAGAAATGTAGACTCAGCTTGCAACAGAAGACCCAATCACGTGCCACGACAAGTTACAAAAAGAACAACCAATGACAAATGACAAGATACGAAGGTGTTACTGAAACTGTGAACAACTTGAACGTGGTTGCTATTCACAGTTGTGTGACATGTTTGAGCGCCTCTTCTACTGAAACTTGGCCTCTGTGGTTGATGACTGTCTAAGCAGAGAGCATAGTTCAATCTCCAATGTCGCCAGCCCCCTCCCCCCCCCCACCCCATCCCCACCCCACCCCATCCCCCCCCAAAAAAAAAGACAATGTTTTCTACTCCAGCACTCTTTATTGAGCAGTAGAATGTCCAATGGTAGAGAACCACCAGTGGGGTGTGTCTCTACGCCCTGCAAGCAATCTATAAAACATCCACTCCCTCAAGGCGCTTGGGCAGCTCACTTAAAGACATCAATACTCGAGGAAATGAGACACAGAGGGATGGCTTCAAAGGCTCAGTAGTTAGATGGCTGAGCCAGTTGCACATATCTCTTATTTAAGGTGCAAGCGCACAATGGCACAAAGGTAATGGGGTGAGCAGCTTCCCCCCCCCCCCCCCCTACGTTCATTGCTGTTGGTGTTTGAAATAGTGATGGCATTAGAGCTCAACGGTCTTCGCTTGGTAAGGCAGAGTGACCCGCCAGCTCAAGTATTCTTTTATTTATTTATTTATATATACTTTTTTATTATGTCAGTCTGGCAAGATTCTCGCTGATCATGTTTGAAATGATAGGTGTTAGCTTGTAGATATAGGCACAATGTTTTGGTCTTGGAACATGACGGTTGCATGCGAGATCTGTCTAAAATGACCTGGGCTTCACTGAACACCTTTTATTATCCGCCATCGACTTAGGCCATAGTAATTAGCTTGGCAAAAAATCGAATCATTTTAAATATCATAGTGCGATATCACTCACATTGGCAACGATAGTTTGTACTTTGCACACATTATTCAAGAGATACACTCAAATGTTGATGAAGGTGTGTTTGTTAATTATATATTTTACCCTATGTTTATTCAAGGTCAAGGCATTAACTTCTAATTCATGGTGGATTTAACCAGAGTAATGAATGGGAGTTGAGCTGATGAGTTTTCAGCTCATCTTCAGTCAAGCCGCCTATGAAATGGGAACCATTTTGAATTTGCTCAGTATAGACGTCAAATAAGACTTGCCCTTGACAGTCTGTCAGCATTGTTAATAGATTATTCCACATCCGCTCCAATTAACTCAAACTAAGACACAATGAAGTTTCCAGCACTTTCTTTTCATCCCTGCCTGTCCACTGCCGAAGATAGTCTGGAGAGAACATGAGGGGAGGAATTAGTCGCTGTTATGTTGAATATTCAGATCATTTCCCAGCTTTCTCTCTTGGAACATTGGCCTGTCAATCAGACATCGTGCACACAGTCCTCCCCGTCACATCCTCTTTATGGTCTCGGATACAGAAAGGACATGTTTACAGCGAATACAAATCAACCGTCAAGAGGGAGGACGAGGGAAGAGAGGAGAGGAAATCGCTGAATGGGTTTGAGATAAAAGTCTCCTAGATTACTCATGACAGATGGGCCACAATGTCTCAGTTCCCCACTGAGCGTTTGCGCCCTGCTAACTGAAATTGATGCAATATGAATATGCTAGCATCTAAAGGTTAATCTTCTCCCTCCTGAGTAAATCAGGAAGAAAAAATAAATCGACTTGGGACCTAATATTTGCTCTATTGATCAATACAGTGTCAACACAGAAATGTTTGTCATCTGTCGATATGTTAAGATTAAGTGACATTAGCCACCCACAGTAAACCTTTCCTTTCATTTGCATGAGCCGTACTCCATTAAATGGCCTACAATGATAAAAGGCGCAATTTACTGTCGGTTTTTCTTTTACTTTATGGGAGAAAATTGCCAATGTGAGTTTGCAGCTGAAAAATGTTGTCTGTACTTTCACAATCAACCTCTTTATTCCCATGTCTGAACCTTTTAAGTTCCCTATTCCCAAAATAGCATCGGCCCAATTATATTTTTATTACAGAGTAACACTCAACTCCAGAGTAACACTCAACTCCACGTGCTCAACTAAATACTTGAGAGATAAAAAAAAATCTTATGATAAGGGTCTAATGGGTAAATGTTAACGAAGGGCGTGTCTTCAAGACATCAACAACTCTTGACAACCCTCTATTTTTTGATGAGTTTCAGCCTCTTTTTATCACCTCTCGCTGTCTCTCTCTCTCTCTGCCGTTTTGTCGGTCCTCGTACAGCTAGTTACGTGGCCGAATAAGATAGGCACGTTTAACGTTTGCAGCTGCGTGCCACCTTGCACAGCCATCCTTTCATGCTCTGCCACCTCCTTGCCCCATGGCGCCATGTTGCTGACTGTCAGTTTTCCGGGGGAAGGACAGCGATGCGACTCCCTGAGCCCTGCAGCTGCTGCTGATGCTGATGGATGCTCCTGGTGGGAGACCAGGAATCCATGATTGCGGATGTCAGGAGAGTGCACAGTAAAACAAAGTCGCTTGTTTGCACAGGCAATTGGGCAGGTATGGAACAGTTGGTGTCGGGGAAATAAACATGAATGTTCGTAATGTTTATAACACAGAGATAATGCTCTTTACACTATACATGCTTTTTATATGACAAAGTTGTGTTTCTTTGTATTGGGTTGGGAACTTGTACTGTAAGCACGTAATTGACCAAATAACTGTGATAATCAGTAAGACGGTATGGTATGATATTAGGATGCATAGATTAACAAATGTTACATATCATAACAATATTAGCTGTGTATTTGTTAGAGTCTCATGAATGAGTCTCAGATTATCTTATCTTTAAATTATTTTCTTTGACTTGCAGTTTTATGTTTAGGTGTTTGAAGATCTGAATGCCTGTTTACTTACGTTTTGAAGGTTTGGGCGTTTATGAATTTATGAAGGTATTAGCAACTTAAGCCTCCTTACATAAACTGCTATCACATAATACTGATTTGCATCAGAAAATCTCATAAATAGTACAAACATAATTATATCATTCTTAAATAATGCACATATTTACATATACAGTAATTCAACACGTTTAATAAGTTATCAGTCATGTTTAAGTTTAATTGAACAGCTCACATTAAAACAAACAGAGAAGTATTTTGAGGCAAAAAGTTCGATAATTTGTTATAATTTCTTAAATGTGTCACACACACAAAAAAGAGAACGTTTCTTCCTGTTGTTCCTGCTGCTCCTTCACTTAGCTGTCCATCCAACCAAATGGAACAAGAAAGGTTTCTGGAGTGTCTTCCCTAACCTCTTCCAACTGAAGTGTTTTTTTTTTTTACGGGGATATACCCAGCACAGAGAACACAGTAAATCCACTTTGATGAAATGCTTGTATTCCTCCTGCAGATTACAACTCTAGACTTGCCTGTCTAAATCTTATTGCTACCACTTTGCCTGTGCCCAGGGCGGCATTAAACCTGCCTCTAAGTAAAATTGAAGGTCTCAGTCTTCATTGAGTGCAAGTCCTGCAGTTCCCTATATAAACTTTTTTTATTATTTTTATTATTACGAAGACAGCAGCCATCTACAGTGGGCTTTTCATCTTGACACATGACAGCGGAGGAAAAATAAATGTGTCCCTGTTAAGGGACAACTACACAAAGTGCATCTGTGAGGGAGCAACTTCAGCAGGATTTTCCTTGGCGTAAGGAGACATGAAAAGACTTCTCGCCAACCGGAGGGGGGGGGGGGGGTTTGGAGGTGGGGAGGAGGAGAGGGGGGGGGGCTGTATATCATGGCAATTTGATCACTTGAAGCAACAATCACTTGTCTCCTTTTTTGAAACCATTGCCCTTATTGATTACCCCAGCCTCTCATGAGAGAGCTACCTCAAATCTCTCCTGATGTCATTGACCTGGGTTCAATCAGCCCGGCCAGCAGACGATAACATTTTTATTTTTCTATCTTATCACTTATGGGATAAGGTACAGCACGCAGTTCAGACACGAACAAACACACACTCTACAACATAAAAACAAAGTAAAGTATCTCAAACTGCATCACAACTGCATTACTGTAATGCTGTAATGGTGTTAAGTAACATTTAAATCAGCTTCTGACACAAGCTCACACAGGCAGAGGGCCTCTCTCTCTCTCTCTCTCTCTCTCTCTCTCTCTCTCTCTCTCTCTCTCTCTCTCTCTCTCTCTCTCTCTCTCTCTCTCTCTCTCAATAAGGTACAGTACGCAGCTCAGACACAAACAAACACACACTCTCTCTCACTTTCTCTCTCTCTCTCTCTCTCTCTCTCTATCTCTCTTCCTCCCGATGTACGTACTACGCAGGTGATGTCGTTGCCATGGCAACCGACCTCATCAACCCTCCTCATGCCTTTTGAAATCAGCGAGTGTAATCGGCACCTATTTAATACACTTCGGCATCTGGCGGATGATTGTCGGCTGACAAACGCAGGTTCCCATCTGTCTGTGTTGGCCCTGCCAGCGGCAACATGGTTTTGGGCTCGCACAACAATAATCTTTGTCAAAGCTAAAGCTCTGCTAAGGATCGTGCAGAGTACGGCATGAGGGCAAAGAGACGTCACACTACAATTGAATCTGTCAAGGTGAGGCTATTGTCCCAAGGGCTATGGAGCTATGGCTTTACAGGATGCAACCTGTTTATTAAGGTTCAGGGTTTAATTAGCCAGTTGTTGCTTACAAATGTTAGACGAACTAGTATGGTTATCTCTGCTAATCATAATGACTGCTAGATGAATTGATTGATTCATTGATTGTGTTTATTATTATTCATTCCTATAATACCAATGAGCATGCATTTTTTTCATAGGAGCATATTCAGTGCCCTTCTTTAGCTTCGACTATGTCCCAAAAAAAAACTCCAACTTTGCGTGTCAAAAGAAGAAGGAAGAACACATTTGGAAGATATTCAGCTGTATTTTCTGGCCAGTAGGCCTAGGCAATTAAACTGAAGATAGTGTTTACCTTATAGCAGAGAAAGAATGAAAAGAGAAAGTAAAGGAAAGACTTGGAGACAGATTTACCATTCAATTACGAAGGCAGGGAAGAGTCACTGCCCGAGGGTAAAAATAAAGCACGGGACAAACAAAAAAAATGATACCTTAGGGACATAGACCTTCGCATGGTATCCAGTATCAGTGAAAAGAAAGGAAGGGGACAGTTGTCTTATTAAAGGTGGTGGCCATCCAGCAGGAAGAATAATTAAATGCCTTGCCTCAGGAACACAGATAGTGTTGCACAATTCTAATCCTTATTTTTTTTTTTTTTTACAATTGTTTATTGAGGCAACAGAAGTTTTATAATTAAGAAGAACATGCCTCTTTTCTGCTGTTGCACGCATATTGAGTAGAGTCTCTGCTCACAAGAACTGAGTATTTGGAATATTCCCTTTAAAAAATGTACTGTATTTGAGGAAGTCTACGAAATGGGCCTAAAATGTTTGCATAAAGTTTGTCGGCCAGAATGTGAACATGAAAAGATTTTCCGGCAGAGTAACAAAGCAGTGTTTGATGTAATTCCTCTTGAAATATTTTTAGAGTGCCTGTAGATGCGGCAAACATTCCACTTCAGAGGGAATTTGATGATTACTAGCCTGATGATGTTACGGGTTGATGAAGAAAGACGTAGATGTAAGCAGGGCTGAGAGACCCTCCACCGGCCGTCTAGGGACTAATCAATGGCCATGACCTTTTCTGCCGTCCCCCCCCCCACCCCCCACCCCTCTTTCCCTTGGATAGGGCATAACTGACAGAGAGGGAATGTCTAAAACATGGTTTATATGATTGATAAGAGCATGACTTATCTCTGTGTGATTAACTGATCTGTGTGATTAACTGAGGAATGTAGGATATTGCTGTCTAATAACTGCATGCAAATGAAAAAGATTCTACGTGGATGACAAAATCCTCAGCACAATAAATTAATCGGTTACATCGAACAAACTGTAAATTAATTTATAACAACATTCTTTGTATTCTGTTTGCATGGGAATCTGCACTTGAAATAAATCGACATTGTCTTTGTATGCGGCTTGATTCTAGACTACTACAAATTAATTGAATACACTTGTTAGTTTTGCATGTCTGCCAATCATACATATCATACTAATCAAACTGAATAAAAACTATTTGCAGGATATATTATTTATATATTTCATTTTACAGTACAATAAATACACAATTCGTACAATGAGTACACAATTCGTAGAATAAGTCCTTGTCACTTGTCTAAACAATGCTCATCTCGAGAACCAACTTGGTTTCATTTTCTTCAAAAACAAGGGTAAGCAGTTTCACTGTGAAACCCACATTTTATCTTTTTTATATCAACTAGGTTTGGATCGGTGTCCAAATGGCTTGGTGCTAAAATGGGTGTGAGTGTATATATGAGTGTATGTGTACTTGCACTTGTGTGCTAAAAGAAGCTGTAGCTCAGTGGCTGGGCCATGAGGGAGCAAGCAATCCAGCTCCCTTGTGCACTTTCTGCAGCCCCCATTATCTCTGTGAGGGTGGCTAGGGGCCTCTCTACAAACGTGCATGTGGGAACTGCTCCAGGTAATGTTCCCTAATTGTGCAGCATCTTAAAAATGCATGGATGCTGCTGGAGCTGGCCAGAGTGATGCTATGGGAAAGTGTGTGTGTGTGTGTGTGTGTGTGTGTGGTAGACAGGGTGTGGTTCTAATAGAAGATGGAGAATGGAAAGAGAGGAATGGAGGATGGAGAAGAGAAGGAATGGAAAGCGTTGCAGTGATAAGCGATATGAGATGGCGGGCACTAAGAGAGGCGAAGAGAGAGAGAAAGAGTGGGAGGAATAGAGGGAGGAGACTTTGAAAGAGAGGGAGAAAGAGAGAGAAGGAGCGAGGGAAAGGAGGACGGAAAGCACTCCCAGAAAATCCCGGGTCAATTTTCTCGTGACCATGTTCAGTATCTTTGCTCTGTGTTTTGGTTAATTCAATATTGATGAGATATTTTCCAGCCTTCTTTGGCACGCCACATGCACATAAAATACACGAACTGTGGTCCCAAAGTAAGTCTGGCCCTTTTTCTCCACACATATCTAAATGTGGAGTTGAATAGTTTTAGGAAATGTTTTTGCAAGCAAAATGGGGATTGGCATTTCAGTGTGTGGTTTCTGTCATGCTGTCTTGACCTTCAGTTACACGTTTTACCATGTTCTTTTGAGCCAGGCTATCCAGTAACCAGCAATCTGCAGGAGAGCACCTTAACATTTTGCCCCTAGAAGTATACATATTTTATTATTCCACTTTACTTTAGAGGGATATCATAAAAATTCAAAGGTTTATTTAGCCTAACGCCCATTTAAAAAAGAAGCAATGAACAACTTTTATACTGTAGGTTTGAGAATCAAGTTATAATCTGTCCAACAGTAAATGAGTCCTAATCAAATTAATCACCAGTATACCGCCCACTCATTAAAAACAATGACGTAGCTTGATGCTGCACTATTACAGTGTATATTTAATCCAAATCAGAAGATTTAATCATTCTCTGAAGCACTTTGCTTAGCTACATTACAATTTATGTGTGTGCAGGTAAGTCCTTTTTGGATGGAAAGTGCCATGTTTGTTTGTTGTGTGCTTTTACTTTACATGCCCAGTTGTTATACCAGATCAAAACTACAAGCTGCAAAACATACAAATAACAGCCTTTTCAACCGGTGCTGGTAGCCAACCTTATGTATACTAGTATAATAGTATACTATTTTATACAAATTTATGAACCCATTATAGTATTTAAAAAATGTAATATAAGAGTGGAGTGGTGTGGAATTTGTGTTTTTTTCAATTTATCCACGGGATCTGGGATGAGGGTGTAAGAAACACTTACGCAATGCAATATGTATCATTCCACTGCATAGAAAACAAGCTATTATGTGTAACATCAATAAAGTACACTATGAAAATATAATACAAATGCGAATCAATATTCATAGTCTCATCCACAAGTGAAATCAATTTGCTTGTAGGGTGAAATGGTTATTTAAACTTAACACACGTTGGTGAGAGCTCTCTACATAATTGAATCTGCCTCGTTTTCGTGCTTAATAAAACATTTCCCCTCCCTTTCTTTTGATCCTGGTGAACTGTTGTCTGTTGCTTATCTGAAGGGAGATTAACTTGAGGTCCGTGTTAAATCCCCAGGAGCTCAGACAGTGTCTGACACCAACAGAGTATTTTTTGGGCTCCTCCAAAGTGTTAAGAAGCTTTTATAAAGACTACCAGTTTCTCCTCGTAGGAGGGGGCTGCTTCTAAAGGGCATGGGGAGTGAGGGGGTTCATGTAGCTTGTGTCTACACGGTAGTGGAGCATAGTGCCACCCAGTTCTTCAGAGACCTTCGTTCACGGCCTTCTGAAAAACTTTAGTCTGGTTTCAGACAGACTTGCCGGCGAGGATTACTAAGGACGTCGCCAATGCCTCCCCAGATTAACTCAGAGTAGGAGTTAAAAATAACTTTGTGACAAAAGGGAGAAGGCACGAAAGTTTGATTTGAGGCTGGTACCGACAGCGAGATTGACGTGGATTTGGTATTATGTGAACAGCTGAGCATATTTGGAGGAGTTCACCAAATTATTATGTAACATATACTCACTGACATTTTTTATAGTGCATAAGTAACATGTTATGCACAACGTAGTGGGTGGTGTGTGTACTTCACCAATTTTATTTAGATTCATAGCAACATACTGCTGTTCACTTACCATAGGGTCATTATCAAATATCCAAACATTAGTAATTAGTTCAACAAAACAGACCTGCTCCAATTTCACACAGAACATCTCATTTAACTGTATATATATACAGTATAGTAAAAACCAACTTTAAAAAGAGTATTTCCATTATAGTTTCAGAAAATAACAAACCAACTTCCGGATTTCAATTAGATTAAAACAATCATGCATAGCTCTTAAAAAGTTATTTTTTTTTCTTACCATCTATCAATCATTATCTTTACACGATGTAGCCTGCCTGTAACAGTGATCCCAGCTTTAATTTTGTCACAGTCTTCCAGAAAGGAACTTTTTTATTACTGGAGGCATGCTCATAAAATCACAGCGGCAAGTCATATTTGCATAGTATCTCTAATTAGTTTTCTTTGCTATCAAAAAACATCCAGCACAATAAATTTAAAATTGCTTCATGTAATTCATCATGGCCTATTGTGAAAAGGCACAAAAATTATTAGACAGGACAATCATAAATAATTGGCTGGATCCTGTGTTGGTGTGGTCTGTTCCACAGTGTAATTTCTCTAGTACAATTTAGTATCAGTAAGTGGGTACCACAACTGGCGGCACTGGCCCCTCGTTGTGCCTGTTATCTTGTACAACACAATGGCAGGGATTTATATAAGGAGTGAGCTTAATGATTCTGGATTGGCGCCCTGGAGGCCCTTTCACCCAGATCAGCCCCTATGTCCTGTGTTTAGCCCTGAGGCAACGGCTGTTTGGGACTCCATTTTAGAATCTCTGTAGTCGAACAACAACAGCCCCAGAGTCGTATCATTCTGTGTTCTCTTTTCTGAACAGCACTGATACAAAGGGACGTTACTTGTGAAATGGGTCGTTAGAAAGAAACCCATTATTACTACAAGTCTACAATGAAGAATAGACATTATGCGAACATTTCATAGATGTGAGATAAATAGGTATGACAAGCCCAACAGAAAAAAAATGAAATATATATACATATACTGTATATCCTAAAAGTGTATGTGCTTATACATAATACATTAATTTACAGAATCCATTTCAGTTCATCACTTTATATATCAATTGACTGCTAAATGGCTAACAAATGTACTTGGCAGCAAACGCAACTTCACTCATGGAACCGCAAGTCAATGTTATACGTTGCATACAGAAACCTCACTTTCTAACACCCATACCATTCACATCAGTCTAAAATAAACCTTTTGAATCTAGACATACGTCGCATACAGAAACCTCACTTTCTAACACCCATACCATTCACAACAGCCTAAAATAAACCTATTGAATCTAGACAGTGGCACAGTAATGTTTAAAAAGTAAGGCCCCGCTATTTATTTTGTGTCTCCTATTGCTAATTTGACAGGAGGATGTCAAAGACAGTGTTGTTTTGCGTGTGCTTTCACTGTTGGCATGCATATATTAGTGCTTGAAAGCTCTGCAGAGTACAAGAGCTTTGAAATACCACCCACTGATTTTCTGCCTTTCAATCCATCGCTGGTGCGCATGTATAATACCGTATGAAAATCCCCCAGAACAGATGGGTAGGTGAAACGAGTAAGGCAGGAACACTCTAAATTGCTCAAATCAAATTCTCACCAATAATAACTAATGAGTGATGGAGACATAGAACAGACAACGTGAGGTGGTTTGAATGATTATGAGACCTGTCCCTACCTTATATGTTACTCAGTATGCTTCCTCTTTCAGATGGAATGCACTCAGCAACTGTGCTATTTGCGTGTGTGTGTATATATATATATATATATGATGCGATAACAATCTTAATGTGCCTATAAAAACATGTAAATAGTATGGCATGCGTTTGTATTTTTTGAGTGGTGAGGTAAATCTAGCCAAACTAGTCACATAAATGTCCAAACTTACCATATTGAAAAAAGGATGAGCGGCATGGCCGTTTGCGGCTGAGAGAGAGTGGGTCCGAACGCAGGGGTCCGAACGTGTCTGTCTGAAACACAGAGAAAGGGATAAGGGTGTGAGAGCACATCAACTGCTGAAGACTAGACACGTCATAGGTATATATATATATACATATATATACATGTCTTATATATATATATATTATCTGCCGTACATAGACGTTTATAAAAATGTGGAACGTCAGAGGATAAAGATAAAGATGAAAACACATATTATGAAAGCTGAGCTATAAAAAACAAAATACATATAGCTCTTTACCATTTCTATGGAAACAGCTATTAGTCCCTTTCAAGGCTGTTTTCTGTTACACGTTTGTGGCATTCCATGCAGTTCCCTCGTTAATTGAGGCAAATATACCGCAATGCTTCTGCGCATAATACACTTGTTGACATTTATCTAGATTGATGTGGCTTCATCTCGTAATGGATTACTAGCAGTTATTCCGGCTTTTGATATCAACTGAAGCAACTAACGGCACAGTATCCGCGGTAAATACACCTACAGTCTCTTTGGCAACTGCAAAACACTGTTACCTTGTCTCTTTCTCAACAGCATGCCTTATTTACCCAGTAGTTGGATGATGTACTCTCATTAAAGGTAAACTGCTTTCCTTTTTGACAGCCACACGGCTATTGATCTGTCAGTTCCTCCATTGCAGTTGGCACTCTGACTCTCTTTAAATCCTGTTATATTCCCTAACACAAACACGCCTCTTATGTTTCAGTGCATTAGTTGAAATAAAGGCAAAACAGAGAATAAATTCAGTCAGGCTTTTACTGCTCTCCCTATCTTTCTGTCAGCACAACAACTCTATAATATGAGATCCCTGGCACTTTTTGTCCCCGAGGTTATGAGCTACCAGAAATGCTTATTACAAGGAAAAATCAAGTCGTCGAACGGGCTCATGCCAAAAAGCCACGTAGTTGGGTGAATCTTGTTTCGGTGCTGTCTTCTGTTTAAAGGGTATGCCTACTGGTTCATTACAGAAGGGCATGTCTTGACGTGGGTGAAGGCATAAGCATACTCGTGGACACCGTCTTGACATGGCTCCAACCACCTCCCCACACCCCTGGGAGATAGGAACGGTTCAGAGGTCTCATGAAGGGAGGGGGAGGTGGACAAATGACGATGGAAGGAGGGATGGGGGGGGGGGGGGGGGGGGGTGGAGGGGGGGGGGGGGGGGGTATGGGACAGGGGGCACTAGCGCATCCTAAAACAGCCAAGGACAGCGTTATTTTCGAGTACGGCAATGTATCAGACTCGCACCCACCCACGTCCCTAACACACACACGCACACACACACACACACACACACACACACACACACACACACGCACGGTGTCCCATATTAGTAATTCCCCAAAGACATTGGCTGCTGAGTACTGCTATATCACCACGCCTAGGCAACTACAGCTGCCCTCACAAACACCCACATTTAATGCATAAATCCATCAGTTACACACACACACACACACACACACACACACACACACACACACACACACACACACACACACACACACACACACACACACACACACACACACACACACACACCACACAGACAAGCCCACACAGACACACATTCACAAACACATTAACACACACACACACACACACAGCCAGGCACCAGGCAGCAGGCGGCCAGACTGAGAGTGTCAAGCCAGTGGCCTGGATTGAGGCTGAGATCTTCCCTGGCTCAGTCCCCCCGGTGGGAATCAGTAGAGAGAGGTTGGAGTGAGCCACTCCTGGTGCGTCTCACGCTTTGCTTAGCCTTGACACGACCGCACACACTGACAGTTCAGGTGGATTTCTTGGCGGGAGGCGTGGTGGTGCGTCCTTGAGACAGACACGAGGTGTTTTGTGTTTAACACACCGTGCCCATTAGTGTGACTGTTATTTTTAATACGGCGTTCTAGGCCTTACGCCTTTTGTACTTGTACCTTTGATTTTTCTTTGCGGGCCTGTATTGAGTGTATCTGCCTCCTGCACATCAATTGTTGAGAATCGGTTGGGGTTTACTCTGCTCTAGCCAAGGATTATATGAGCTCACTGCTACTTTAGGAAAACAGAAAGATACATGAAGCCAGTGTATGCTGTTATAAGAAAAAGGTGTGCATATCATACATACATCATGTAACAAAATGCTTGATTCAACACTGCACTTTGTTTTATATTACATCTTAAAAGATGGCGGTACCTTTTGGGATTAGGTATTCATTATGCAAAGGGGAAACACTACTGGGAGGAACTATGCTAAAAAGCTTTACAAAACTACAGTATTTTTTTTTCCCACCCCTCCTTAAAGGCTTTCTCTTGAGCCTGTGAATCAGCTTGGGAGTTTCCTGGTGTGTTTCCACCCAATCGATTTAGCCCCACTGGAACAGCAGCCGTCTTTGATCTCACGCTTTGCACCTTTGCTGGTTAGCCACGGTCTTTAAACACATCCCCATGCATTCTGCGTCCCAATACTATGGCGACTGCATACTGGGTCTCAGTACCACAGTACGATTGTCTTTTTTTTTTTTTACAGGGTGCATCTCCCTTCCACAGGGATGAATTGATATTCTGCCCACCACTGAAGCAGTTCGGAGCTGTTTGTATTTAAATAGTGTTGAGCTGGTCATTTGAGGTTTAACTTTCCTCCACTCTGACCTGGCCACCATGAGTGGGGTTGTGTGATGCATTGTGGGATGTCAGGCTTTGTTCCCCTCGTGGGATTCAATTTTACACGTCAGAAAGTTTTCTTATCCCAGCTTTGTAAGAAAACCTAGATTTTGAGCAAAAAGTTCGATTAGATTTTCTGATGACATGGCATCATAAGAGAAGCTCATGCTTTTCATGGCTAAAATGGGTATTGATTCATCTTTTTACTGTTAGGTCAATATTGCACATATTGGATATTTAGATTTGCATAAAGAGAAGGTTGGATTTGTGAAAAAAAGTAAACATTTGCATCTGCTTTCTCTTTGAATATCGGATTTGGCTTGCTATGTTACTCTGCCCTTGAAATGTACTTTTTTAGTTTTTTTCAGTAGTGCATTATAAAGATGTCTTGCAGGTCTGTATAATACATATTTCATGAAATACAAAAACAAAAACAATGTTTGCGTTTGGATGGCATGTTAAACTAGTTATTAATCATTCAACATTCAAGGCAAATTCATAATGAAGGACTCACCCGTTGTTCAAGAGAATGGCAAAACACACTTCACCATCACATGGATGTTTACACTCTTAACACACAACCAAAAACAATTCCTTATGTAAGGCTTCACTTCCAAAGCATCCCTAAATTGAACACGTTTACAGAAATCTTTTTTTTTTCTTCTTTGGATTGTTTTCTCCAGTCATCTCATGTTCCCAACGGTCGTACAAGGTAAATTATTTACAGTATATGAACTTGATAAATGGTTTTGTCAGTGAGAACGGGTGATTCTCTTGGCAGCCAAAGTGCCACCAGCCTGTAACGATGCAGCAGCATGAAAGCCAGAGTCAGCAGTAGCATAGCCTGCCCAAAGCCATACAGTTGGTGCTGTCTGACTGACATTACAATGCAGCTTTCATTGAAGTCTTGTAGGCACAGACATCAAAGAATAGGCTTGCCTCCCCTTCTGTTCACGGGGACACATAAGATGGAGATGCAGCGGTGACTGAATCTTTTGAGCTAAACTGAACTGAGAAGCATGGTGTGGGCCTGGTTGGTCTTTCGCATTAGTTTACTGCATGAGGGTAAGATGGACAGTAGGAAAACACCATGATTTGGGAAGCTTTTCTAACTTTTCGGAATTCCTAAACATTTCTCCGTCCATTAGCGTTGCCATGACACTGGGACTTTAGTTATATTCCGTTGAATTAGATCTTTAATTGAGGACTTTGTTTTTATTATTGTTTTGTAATTTTCTGGAGTAGTTTTGTAAACAGTGCCACTTTCCTCACTGGGGAATTTGTGGCCCACTTTGGGAAATGCAATAAATCTTTAGAATCAGTATCTAGGCCATGGGTGCAAAGATTCAGAGCAAGAAAAAAAAATTCAATAAGATGATTCAGTCAGTACTGTAAATGCCACAAAACAAATATGCTACAAGGAAAATGGCTGTGTGTACATTAATACATGGTTTCCGGTACAGTGCACACAGAGCATGGTACACACAAAGAATGACTCACTGGTGATTTTCAATTCTCCCCTGTGTCCTTTCTCAAACAAAGTAGGTTTTAGCACCACTATCTACCAGTTAACTATATATTTCATTTCTAGTTCATAAGGACCACGTATTTATAACACGCCTCTTAAATAAAGCACCATTGAACTACCCACTTATAAGGATCTAATACATAATGATTTCATAAAAAAGAAGATCCTCACAAATTATGCATCCACAGTTTTCAACTGGCATAAACAGCAGATTAGAACAATATAATTGGTAGACTATGATATATAATTAATATGCTGACTACATACATTAGTTGACCATTAGGGAAACTAAGTTATTGCTTACTGCCTGTCCTATGGCTAAATACATTGTGAGGCTTTACTTCTAAACCAAAAGTAGATCAGTGACGCATTGACAAAGGAATGATTAGTGATTTTGTGAGAAGAAGCGATTTCACCCTCCATCTCAAGTGAAGCACATACACTGGCAAAAAAAAGTCATACAAAAATAATACTGTAATAATGATGGCATTGACATAATTAAGAGTATCTATTGAGGATGGGTGCCCGGCTTCTGCTTAGCAGGTTTTATTCACGATTCTCTACGTGCTTTGCCCACTCAACCAAGAAGCGGAGCCATTTACAATGTTTGTAATTTATATATTTTTTTTTTGGTTTGGAGCTCTGTCACAAGCTGGATTTGATAAAATGAAAGGCGATTCAGAGCTTCCATTTAGGCCCTGAGAGTCATGGTTTGACAAATAAATGTATATAAAAGGCAATGTTGCCATCTAAATACTATGCAGATAGCGGCCGTCCATGCAAAACATTTGATCAAATGCACTATGCATACACAAATGCCTATGACACAGCCCACGTGGCATGGATGAATTTGTCTCTTATTTGCGTGTATGTCATGTAGTTATGTTATTGTGATCAGTTTAGTGGCAAAATATTTTTTATCTTAAATTTCCAAGTGTTGTCATCAACGTTTCCTTTTATATGTGATGAACTGCAGGATATTGCAGAATTCACACAAAGCATTTGGTTTTCAAATGGCTCATAACTCATATTACATTAGGACTCCCACCATTAACTGCGAACACGTGGTATCTGGACTACCTTACAGTCTATGGATGTGAATATGTATTAAATACAGTCTAGTAAATAATGTGACGTGCTATTATATGTTTACTACATGTGTTTTGGATTAATAACAAAAAGAAAATCATAATAATATCTGTAAGAAAAGGTTTTGAAGAACAACACAATGCCAAATTAAACTAGTTTGTCAGGGTAAAGGGTAATTGGTAAAGAAAATCTGACACATTGAGCAACTAATAGTGTGCAGTTTAAATGTGCAGTCAGGCATGAACACTGTTTTCCTTTACAACTAGTAAACCTGCCTACATCTTGCAAAACCTGCACAGTATCCTCATGTGTGTTCCAAAACTTCTCCAAAGCTGTAATTTGTCAAACAGGGGACACAGTCGCATTTGGATGTGACATTGCTGGATATGGGGTTTTATGCTTGTAATAAATCAATGCTGTCGCAGGAAAACAAAAGAATTCCACTCATAAATCAATGACCAGGCATCAAAACACTGAGACTACTCTGATCAACATGCTTATATCTGCGTAACCCACTTTTTCCGCCTTTCTTTATTTAACATTTAGCACAGCAGTACAGACGTTGTCATATTTTAAGAATGACCCAATACATAATTAATTACGTAAATGATTTATTAGACTGTTTAATCTTGACAATCTTGGCCTTAAACGAATTCAAATGACCAATGCAATGATGACAATCAGTACAGAAAGAGTAGCTTAATCCCTTGCATCATCCATGATGTTTGGTTGTACAAGTTGAATGCGTTCTTTTTTTTTTCTTAGTTTTTTCTTCTTCTTTTTTTTTTACATCGGGAGTGTTTGTGAATTATTGAAGAAGCAGGCCGTTTCCCACACTTGCAGAGGAAGTTAGTGGAGTATTGTCAAGGGGTGCACTGAAGGAAGTCAGGGGGCCATATCCTGAAAGAGCTCGTAGACCCAGCTATCTGCCAGCACAAGCACATTTAATGGTTAGTGCCATGGCCAAAGGCCTTTCTTTCCTTTGATAAAACCAAATGTTGTTCTCCCCATCAGAACAAAGTAAAGTGCTTTAATTTCACTGATTCGTAATTTCTCCAACTTTTAGCAGTTAACTGAAGCTGATTCTGTTTGTCCGTTTTACTTCCTCAATTACGACAGTATCAATTGCAATAAAACAACATATTTTATGACTTGTGTGGTGGTAGGATTTCTTACAACTCAGTTATATTTTTATGTATTTCTTACTATAAATGTATGCACAATAAAATACTAGCAGTTAAATAATTCACCAAATATGTTGCATAAAGTTTGCACCAGAAAATGTATAACAATCCAATTAGAGACAACACTATGTTGGTGTAATCAGCGCATGGAGATTTGAAAGCTGCAAACACAATGAAACCGAGTTTAGAATAACAACATTGATATGTCATTTAAGCCCATTCAAATTCATTCTCAGTTTCACCAAGACACATTGTAAACTTCTCCCTGTAATAGAATGGCACCGGCACATTTCTTTAACTACAATTCAAGAGAGCAAAGGTTGCAAAGTGGGGTGGCGTTGAAACTGAATAAACAGCTGATCTTAACTAGATTTAGTATACACTATAAACAATCTTTTTAGTCAGCAATCCCTTAATCAGACAGATCTCCTTATCTAAATGTCGAATACAACAAACCTTATTACTTGTCAATGACATTCAACACCATGGTTACGGGAAATAATTTGTATTTTTGAAACCAACAAACGGCGTGGTAATAAAGACGTGTGCTTAACTAAATCTTGTGCTTCATCTATCACATTCAACCCCAATTTATTCACTGACCCAAAGCAAACAGGAGTGCTGTCCTTGTGCCGCAGAAAAAGGGATTGCAATGATACACATGCATGTTCTAAATTCCCACTGCGCTGGACATTTCTTTTGAATAAAACATGTGCACCACCCAGGTACTTTTCAGCCTGCAAACCGGGCAGCTGTTTAGTTCTCTGTGCTAGCCCTGTACCCTCTCCCCCAGGTCTAAGTGACCATTACTGTGATAATAAAGAGAGTACCCTTGGTGGCTGCTGTAAGGATGTCTAAGGAAATGGCTAAGAGAGTGCAAACAACCATATACTCTACCATCTAAGCTTTAGGGGAATGTGCAGGAATGGACGCCATATGTGGGCTTATTAATTAGTAATAAGTGAAATGTTTAGTCCACTTAGCAAAAGTTATGTTTTGGTCTGTATAGACTTGTTCCTTTCAGGCATAGCAAGTATTGCATTGATAAGTCAAGCGGAGATAAAAGCAACCATATAGAACATAAATTAGCTAAGTGATATTGTATGCTTTTCGTTTCTTCCATTTTCTGACTCAACACCACTTTAATTTCAGCACTTAACTAAAAATATCCTGAGCTGGCCGCATTTCCCTCTTTGTTTGGAGTTGTGGGGGTAGTGGAAATAGGAAAAGATCTATACAATGACCTCTAACTCTATACTTTAACACAGAGCTGAGGCTGATGATGATGTAGTGAAATATCATGGCCTGACACAGTAGAGTAGGGAACTGTTAGAGAGGTCTTAATATCGGTCACACTTACTATATGTTTGTGCTATTATGTAATTGTCAACCGACCAGAAATATTTTAATTTATCTATGTTCTGTAAAGAGGGTATTGCATGGTAATCGTGGAAATAGCGAAGGCCACCAAATTTGGCCAAGACGTTTTAGGGAAAAACTATCTTTAGACTTTTTCCTCTGCACCTTTGTACAGTTGGCCTTATCTCTTTTCTGCAGTGTTTGCCTTTTTGTTCCCCCAATGTCATGCTACAATTCATTCCCAATCTGCCTCTGTTCTCAACAACAAATCACTGTGTGCCTCTTTTTGTCTCGAGGACAACCAACTGACTGTTTCTTATTCAGACTCTCAACCCCTTCGCCACATTGTCCTCTCTCGCCTTTTGTCTCCCTCTTCCGTCTGCCCCCTTGTTATTTATGGCATACAAAACTGCAGGGGCAGGGAGAGAGAGAGAGAAAGAGAGAGAGAGAGAGAGAGTTAACCTAGCTATGCGCCGTGCACAAAGCCAAACCGCCCAGTCAGTGCCAAGGGAAGATTATGTACAGCCCTTGTCACCGACAGGAGCCTTCTGCCATCCCACACCGCCCACCTTCTCCCTTCCAGCTTCCAGTCAAGCCATACGGGCAGATTAACAATGTTTTTATGCAAGGGCGAACAAGAGGTGAGGGGCGTCCAAACATTGCTGGGCTAAATGATGACCTCCCGTTGTAGCGTTTCCAGAGAAAGTCCACCACCTAGGACCTCAGCAGTCACCCCCCCCTCGAGTCATGTAGGGCATTTTGGGAGATATGACCCAAGGGAACGAGAAAATGTCTTGCTGGAGTCAGTTATCGAGTCAGGCAGCAACTTGTTTCATTGTCAAGGGAAGTAGGAGATGTGTCTTTTTTTTTTTCTCCTTCAATGATTAAATGACAATTGAAAATTTTAATAAAAGGATTAGTTTGCTTCTGCTGGGGACTGATTTCTCATTATTTTTAAAATCCCTTCCACCATCTCCACTGTAGAAAAAGCTGTGCTTTTTACCCCTGAGCCCCCCTTCTGGTCCATTTTGATTTATAATTTATATAGGCAGGTTTAAATTGGCATCTCTCACGATTGAATTTTTCAAGGCACACAATAAGTTTTCTTAGCTGATTCCAAACTTTCCCCCAAAGAGCCGATTAACGCTGTGAAAATTCAAGCAGGAGTAGAGTCTATTACCCATTCCTTGCTGTCCTGAGGTACAGTAGCTGTCAAACCGTCTTCTCCGTATGCTACTCCCACTATCCCCTGTTTCAATCCATTATAACAGGGGTGAGCTGATACTCCATGGATGCAGGAGCTGGCATCCTCCTATTGATTTGCTGCAGGTGCAGGATGACTGTACCATGTAAATGAGGAGGGCGCTGCCCCACTTCCAAGGTCAGAAGGAGAGCTGCAGCCAGGACATTACACACCCATGCAAAGAAACTACCCATCCCAATGTGCACCGCAACGTTTGGTAGGACCATAAAAAGCCATTACCATAGAAATCCCCTCATGACTTCCACATAGAGCACAGCCAACACATGCCACAGCATACAAAGTAGATCAAGCAGACACCCGATAATTGGGAGCCATTAAAAATCATTGAATTAGGTCGCTAATGGTTGTCAGTGTCTGTCAGTGCAGGGATATATAGCCAGTAATGGGCAAAATGAATGGGGGGGTCGGGGGTGAGGGATGGAAAGGGGTGATTGCCAACAATTTGAAGATTGGGTTTTCCTTGAGTTTGCATAAGGAAGCATGCTAAAGCAGTATGGTCTTCAACATCTGCGCACAGCCTCATCTTCCAACGCTGCCTGACCGCAGAGCTAATTTCCTCCGCAAGTTCACAAATGGCCAGATGGGAAGTGTGCAAAAAACTAGTGCCTCTCTGCTGTCTGCCAACACCCTGGCTCCGTCCTTTAACAGGGCGCCCAGACGCCTTCGATCACGTGTCCAAGGAGACAGATGCTATGTGCACTGTGTTAACTACACATCCTTATGACTCGTAATCCAGGAAGCAAGTCAAATGTATGAGCTTGGTAAAGCGTAACGTTGTGTCACATAACCTCAAGGTCTCTAGCCTTAGCGCTGTTCCCATAGAGCTGCGAGATGATTCCAAATTCCACATGGTTTACTGAGTCCCACCTGCCAGAGATGGACTAGCCCATAATCATTCATTCTCAATGAGCCATTAGACTACTCGTTGTAACCGCCCTGTCCAATCCTGCAAAAAGGCATTTATTGAACTGCTGCCCTGATGCTTAGTTAATTGGCTAGGTCCTGTTGTTGCTGTACTCTCTGATGTGTTGTAGCTTGTTCGTTTGATTGAGTGTACACAATGGCTCCTTCTTACAAGGTCACTACTTTGGTGCATTCTAGCAAAGCCAGAAACCCACTAGAAGGTAGCTAATCAGCTGCCTGGAGGCCTCTTAAAAAACAGGCCTCTAGAAATGGCCATCATAAAATAACTAGCTACTTCCATTTTGTTCTTGCACAGGACAGTGGTGCTGCTACACCACATTATAGGGCTAGCAGTGACTAGTGTAGAGAGAAGATGGAGCGGAAAGATTTAGTCCTAGCCAGGCTAAAATAATCACACATAGGCCTACATATTCACTATGACATCTAGTTCCATTAACTTCACTACAAGGGGACTTCAATTTGACTCAAAACAAGTATAAGCCTAACACGATTACAGGCTACTTCAGGGAAAAATAGACAGCACCTGCAGCCATGGAAAATTGTGGTCAGGTGTCAAAATAGATTTGGTTTTAACTTAGCAACCGAGCGCCTCTATAATGTTGACATTTCTCTTTTTAAAAGCCTCCTGATCCACTTTGCTCGATAGAATGCAACCTCATGTGGGCAGAAGGGTGGCACAGCTGTAAGCAGTTACGCATCGCGATTACGTTGATTCATTAAGTGAGAACATGCGTTGGCGTGCAATACATTATGTCCTAGGTTTTATATCCTTTGAACGCTGCACGTTTGAACCCGAGCAATCGATGCTAGAGAGATACTACATGGAAAGCGGAAACACGTCTAGGTATCGCGATTCTCACCAATCATCACCCCGGCTCTTGTTTCAAAATGCAGGAACAGCCGACTGCCTTGATCCATGTTGCAGCGTTACATTTGCCACTTTGGCTCAGTCATTTGGATTTTGACAGCCTGTACTAGCATTTTAATAACATTTCCATTCAGAGCCCTTTCATTGCAGTCCAAGCTCTGACAGCTGGGCAAGAGCAATAAATCATAAATTGAAGGGAGGTTGGAAAAACAAAAACTTGCATGTTATTACTGTATGGTTGGGCATACAGAGGCCATTTGGTTGACAACCACTGGGTGCTCTTTGATGACTGCTGTCACAAATCAAGGCCTCCCAGGTGTGTCTGCAGTCTACGTGCAGGTTGAAGGTATTAAGCTAACCTTATTATTAGCCTAGTTTTCCACTGTCATTTCTCACCAAACGTATGTGCTGCTTCCAACAGATGTCTTCTTACGCATAACACATATAGTTACTATTATGGCACTTGCATATTCTGCCTAGCATATCTAAAGTTGTGTTAATGTCAATCTGCAATCTGTTTCAAGAGCAAGCAGACACATTACTGCCTTAAGTGTAGTGTAGGTGTGTAGAGTCACCCATCTATAACTGTCTGTATAGCAGGAGTGGTTGCAATCTCATGAAGTTTCTTTCATGGCTTTTCTGACTTTTTTTAAAATATGATGTCCATGAAATGTATCCTATTGAAACCATGAACTAGTGCTGGGAAATAAGACATTATTTGACTGAAATTATATATGAAAAAAAATGCCTGTGAATGTCTGAAGAAATTAGGCCTATTGTACATTTTAAATGACGGTGAACAAAAAAAGATAAAATACAAAAGAAGCTTCTCTGCCATTGAAACCTTGAGCTGCCTTAATGACTTACTTCGCACCTGTGAATAGTAAGCACCTTTGTAGATCTGGCTTAGCCCGGGACCAATAATTGAAAACATTGCCTCAGCATTATTTCATCACCTTTGAATGAAAGCAACCAAAATGTAAATTGTCCCAGGACTCGTTCACAGGTAATTCCAATTACTTACTAATGTGACCACATATTAAGCTGTATCAACCCACCTTGAAAATCCTGGATACTGCTAAAAAATATATATATATAAAACACAAAACAAACAAAACACACAGCTGAAAATAAAAATAACACAAAAAATAAAACAACCTAACATTTGGCTGGGCTAAATTAATCCATGTCTGGGGAAATCCAGTCAACAAACAAAGGGATTACACTGTTACAACTTTCTAGAGGGACAACAGAGTTCTTGCTATGGTCAGGCAGTGAGGGATGGAGGTTGGGATGGGGCAAGGGTTTTTAGGGAAGCAGGCTGGGGTAGAGGAAGAGTGGCGGAGACAAATGGCCAAAAACCATGAGAGGTACAATCCCCCTCTTCATCACAACAATGGATGTGCCAGTGGCAAACCAAAGATCAATTTAGCCTTTAGGTGGTCCCTCTCATATCACCGTCAATACTTTAAATCCATGTAAATGTCTTACATATCTGTGCAGAAGAACATCTTATCAAGAAGTTGTCATGATCAAAGTAGTTTATAAAAATAATAGAAGCAGCAAATGCCATGCTTGCTATATTTTCTTCACTTGTTTTTTTAGTAATCCAAAACATTTCATTATCTACTTCACTGAGCAAATGTTTGGCGACATGCCTAACGCCTGAATGCAGGTTATGTAAACGTTTAGGATCTAAGTGTCAGATCTGGTTTTGATATATTTAGTGCTGTTTCAATATGTCGAGTGGCAAAGCACTGGTAGCAGATAAAATAACTCAAGCACAATATTGTCAATGCCTTACTAATGTCTGATGAATACACAATGTGGCTTTCATGTTCTATTAGTATTTTGAATTCCTGTCAACATATTTTTAATTATAAATTGAACAATATGCTTTGCACCATAATATATTTGCAAAGAGAGATTTCCAAATTACAGATTATATATCTCTGTGGAGTTTGTCGAATCCAAAAGGCACTCAACAGCAGGCAATTTCTCCAGACAAGGAAATGGCTTTTGAAGTTACATTAGCTAACTCAGATCTGGTTAACAACCACAAGTACTCTTTCATATGAGGCTCTGATGGGCAGCCAGAGGAAAATAAGCAAGCAGTCCCTCATCACTACACTGAATGGATTATATAGACCATCAACTCACTAAAATAATCAACATCTTCCTGTTTATCTTTTAGATCAATGGAAATAATATTTGGGGGAAGTATCACTTCTAAAGTGGTTACTTGCAACTTCCATTTCACACTAACCTGCCCTTCTCTTTGGTTCATCAAGTATAACTACCAATTGTATATACCAATCCAGTCTGGTTTAATTAAAGGCAGAGAGTGGAAGAGATTAGTAGAAAGCCACTAAGATACAGTGTGCCATGTCAAATACACTAATCCATTCAGACTTACTCTATGTAGAACAGGTAAAGCCCATGCTTGTCAATCATTGCTCGCAATGAACGGCTTGCAAATTGTGCTGCAGACAATTATAACTGAGTTATAGTAGAAAGGTATAGCTTGCTCAGGGTCCATTCATATCATGTTTGTAATACATACTGTAGAGGATACCAGAAATAACATTTTCTGTTCAACAAATATTAGCCCTATTTTCATTTCTATTTTCATCACCATAGTGGCAGAATGAGCCCATGACCAACATGTTTCATACAACATTCCATTTACATACAATAACAGCCATTATACCTGTTCTGAAACAACGTGCTGTTGTCCCATACTTAGCAGCTGCAGCATGGCAGATGTCACAGCATGGAGGACAGCTCTCACAGGATTTAATACTGTACCATTCCTGTCCTCGTCACCACGTTACTATTGATTGATAGCTCATAAAATATTGATTGTCTACTCTTTTTCCTGAAATGAAATCCGGAGTTAAACGAATACTGTGTTGACCGATGGCAAGCTCTGTTATACATCAATGCCTGGGCAATTTTAAACTTAAGATCATGCTCCCCCTTCACCCCAGCCATTTTAAAGCAATGAAACAAATGGAACAAGCTCAACACTAGCATTGCAGTGGGTGCTTATAACTGTGAACACGACAAGAGTCCCATCAGCAGGAACTGTACAGTTGGAGAAGAGTGTGTTCATGTGTTTTTTTTTTTACTGCAATTGAGAATTTTCTGGGACATGGCAGAGCTCTTTTTTTTTCCCAGTAATGAGACCATAGGGTTCCCAGATTTTCTGAATTGCCATCGAAGCTAACCCAAAACCTGTGCCAAACATATGGGTCAGTTGTGGCATGCAGAACAGTTGTCTATCTCCAGTTTTTCAAGTTTCCCAAACCAACTTTTACATACCAATTAGTTTGCTCCTTCCAGGCAGCTATTCTCAGCTCATTGATGCTTCCATGCTCAATAGCACAGTATCATGAGTGCATCTTTCATCCCTGTGATCGTGCTGCCTAATATATCTAGTAACGAAAAGAGAGAAAAGTTATGTACTGTGGCGATGGTTTTGAACCACGTATTTCTATGAAAGCAAATGAACAGTACAGTGTCGAAAAGGTCAGAGCTGGCTAAATGTCACCGTCACCCTCAGTGGTCCATGAATCAAAGTGTTCGTATTGTATGGTCAGACAGACGGTCGAAAACCGTTCACAAAGGTAGCTTCCTTTGGTCTCAGCAGGGCAGCCGTTGCACACAGCCCAGCAGTTCTCTATCCCTGGCCGTACAGTGTTGTAGTCTTGTTTACTAGAGCTGTACAGTCTGCTATAACTCTCCAATGCTCAGTCGAAATAATTTGTCACAGGTGCAGTCTAAAACCATCTTACAGAGCAAAGAATCATGGAGCATCGCATAAAAGTAGACACTGGAAACCGCAGTGACAGGGGCACACCACTAGAGATTCAAAACAGCAGTTCAGTGAAAGATACTTTGGATGTCTTTGTTCTTGGTTAAATCTTTGACCATGCGTTAGATGTCTGTGTGAGAAAAAGGCAAATGCAAGGCTTATCTTTTTGCAAGGTAACATGCGAAGGGGAATTTTGTTACGTCATTCAGACTTCAAATATGCATTGTAGTGTTGCATACAGTTGACAGAAAAGGAGAATTAGACATTTCAGCTCTTTGCATTCTGAGTGAACAGGAATTTTTTTTAACAGTCTTAGAATAACGAGATACAATTGTATTCATTAGTAAAAAAAAAACTTATTATGATGAATAAAATCGAGAACGAACAATTCATAGATAAATCAACGCTTAGGCATCGCTCCAGTGTAAATAATATTTCCTTTGATCAGCATATATATTTATATTTGTTTTATTTATGGATGGTTTACTGTCTGAGACTACATTTCTTTTGAAGCAGGGCTGTTAACAAGGCAGGAAATGAAAAATAAAACAAAAAAACAGCATTCTTGCATTGAATGTCAAATTACTTGACCAACTCTAGAAGCTCAGACCTTAGATAATTAAATGAACAAATATAATTAAATGGATATAGTTATATGCTATGTGCTATCCAATCAATATCAAGGCAGCTCAACAACAGCAGACAATGAGCCTCCTAAATGCACAACTCCCATATAGTAATCAGGCTAAGAGCCCTTAAACGTAGCTTAGAAGTAACAAGTAAGGAGAAAATAAACAAAAAAACTACGTACTTTGATTTGATTAGGCTTATTTCATAGCCACTAAAGGTCAACGGGGCAATCCCTTAGTTTGGAGTGTACTCAAAGGTTGCAAAGTGCATTATTTTCCTCCACCTTAAATCATGATTTAGGGCATTGCATAACGTGTTAAATCCATTGAAAGCTTATGGTTTATTTTCTCTAACATTAAAGAAGTACATACAAGGTTATCTGACCATACCACTGACTAGACATTTGGACATTTTCAAATAACGTTCAAAAAGGTTTATTGCATTTTTCTGCACGCACAATATTCTATTCATCCAGATACTTAATGAAGTTGATTTCGACAACAGATCCTTGACCAAAGTATACAATAAGATGGTGCACTGCTTTTGGCAAACCATTTTACGACACATGGATCCACAATTACTCAAAGATTGTCTCCATCTTTATCAGCTTAAAATCAGTTCCCACCGGATTGTAGATCTGCAGCTGCCAACTTTCCGGTGCTTTAATTAGCTGTGGCCCATTCCCAATGAGTCTTCTGCTCTTCACGATAAACTATCTGATGATTAGACTCTTCCTTGTGGTTATATCCAATGCTTTCTATAACTTGGCCATTGCTCTTGATTAACGAAAGGCTAAAAAAGTGAATCTGGATGAGTTTTGTGTGTGTGTGTGTGTGTGTGTGTCTGTGAGAGAGAGAGAGAGAGAGAGAGTGGCCCTCTGCCTGTGTGAGCTTGTGTCAGAAGCTGATTTAAATATTACTTAACACCATTACAGTATTACAGTAATACAGTTGTGATGCAGTTTGAGATACTTTACTTTGTTTTTATGTTGTAGATTACATGAGCGGGGAGTCATTTTAACTGTTAGCATAGCTAAAGTTAAGCAAATATTATGCAGTCAGTATTCTTTGCTCAACTTTTCAATCCTGATTGAGTTAATGTTTGCATAGTAGCAGTTGTAGTTCAACCTTTTGTATAACCCAATGCAAATATCAGTATCTTCAAATAAACTGTCCAGTCTTGGCTGCTTTTGCCAATATTTCAGGGTAGTCCATCGAGCACCCACATATCTCAGAGAAAACCCTGTGAAAATAAACACGTTTTGTTGAAAAAACAAATTTTAAATGGAACAATTATTTTTTCCAAGCACCTATTTGAAGCCCTAATATTTGTATGTTGCCCCACTCAACCACAGTGGGCCTGCCTTGAGATCTCTAGCAATTACAAAAAAGCAACTCCCCAATTGCTGTACAATCAAATACGCGACCAAGACCAGTTAGACCACCCAACCATACACTTGTTTTTGCTAAATGGGGGAAACAGCTGTGACTAAGGGCAATTGTTAAGACATTATTGTCTAAACCCACTGTAGTCTGTTTTAGACATAGTGCTGTGTAGTTTTCTTCCATGGATGGTTGCAGCACAAATTGGGGGCAGTTGCTTCTTTATATATATATATATATATATATATATATACTTGTACTGTGGGGTGGGATGAATGCATGGATGGATGGATGGATGGATATATAGATAGACGGAACGGACGGGCGGACGGGCAGACGGATGGACAGACAGATCGATCATGTTTATAACTATTACTTTGTGGAGTGCTGCTCAAACCCATAAATAACCTACAACATTGTTGTTCAAAAATTGCCCCAATCATCTACCAGTTACTAGACTGATAAGTGGTTAGTAGACCCTGGTACTGCCAGTGTAGAAAGATGAGTTTTGTCCCTGTTCAATACCTACAGTGTTGAAGGCCCCTGTGATCTAAATTTAGTGTGCATCTTGCCCTTGTCGCAAACCCCCATTATCTGTCACGCAGTTTGGCCTCAGAACAGTGCCAGCAATCTGAAGCACCATCTCTGTGTCCTTATGGAGGGAGGGACGACTTTACTCTGCAGTCAGAGAAGAAAAATCATAACATCTTTTTTCTTTTGCTGTTTTCAGAGGAAAATCTTAGGCTGCTAGCCCAGCCATCTGGGTTTGGAGCAGTACCAAAGTTAGGGGGGGTGGTGGTGGTGGTGGGGGGGGGGGGGGGGGGGGGGGGGGGCGAAGGGGGCGGCTGCCCCAGGCCCACGTTTCTCTCCAGTGAAAGGGGCCCACCTGGACACAATCTGCCTGACTGAACATGCATTGTTGTTGTTCGGTTCAATATCTTGAATGAAGTTTGTTGTGTGTGTCTTGATTGCGGGAAAAAAATTGAAAGTCAAAAGGACCACGTCTGCGGGCTCGAATAAGGGGGGGGTACTAAGGGGTAGGAATCAATGACAATGCTGCCAAGGGGGTTCTCGTCTTATGCAGCAAACAGCACCAGCGGGGGCACTGTGGCCGTATTGTCGTTGATTCTGCCCCTCTTGTACTCCCTTAATCGGGCCCCCGTCAGTGAGTCGGCCCAGGGGATTTAAAAGCTAGCAGTATGTCTGCTATTTCATTTTCCCTCACAGTATTTTGTAACAATAATGCAGAACGTAGTTCAGCCACCTGAAATTAATTAAAAACTATCTTGCATGAAGGAGGCCAGACTCTCAAACCCCACCTCGATCTCCATAGAGAGGGATATTGTCATTGACAAGAACAAAGGTGTCTGAAAGGTTTTCGAGGATGAAGGAGAGGAGAATGGTGGTATAGCTTGTAGGCTTAAGATCAGGTCACATACTGTATATCTACTGTATATAGATCGGGAATACGTTCAAGTTTGGCGGGTTCAAATGTGTTTTTGGTTGTTGAGTTTTTTTTTTACATTTTGGACATTGGCCATTTCATGTAGGCTACAATGGATTCCATGACATTTTTGCAGGATTGAATTCAAACTGACGAACCTGGATGAAAACATCATAGGTAAGTTGTTTCATATTAATTATTTGTGATGACATATATGCTGGCTATCTGGCCTTTTCTTTTTAAATAGCATTGTTTTTTGCTGCTTGTGTTGTAGACCTGTTTCTGCTTGGTTATTCTCTTAACTGCAGGCTACACATTGCTTGCCTTGCACATTTGTAGTTTGTTGTCGTGTGTGGGTTGATTGTGTGAGGTTTGAACAAATCATTGGTAAAATCCATGGCGCAGACCATGGTTCTGAAATAGCCTACAAGCAGTTGTGCTGCTTAAGTATCAGCACTGTTTAATGATAAATCCATGTCACTGTCCAGTGTCCATGCTGCTGAAATAGCACACCTCGATCTAATCCACATTTCTTTCCGTTCCGTCCTTCTGTCTCCGTAAACGTCCCCTTGGATCTGTCTTGCATCTCCATACAGCCTATGGGCTGTTAAAGGGGGGGGGGGCCCACTTACAATGAGCCACCAGCTCCGCCTCTGGTGTGGAGGGAATGAGACCACAGAGGGACGTGGCGCAAGAATAAATCATTACGTTCGTAGTGAGAGTGTTTGCTGTCAGTTGCCACTGGTCACTAATGATCACAGACAGCGTTTTATATTCACCTATACGAAACCCGTTTAAAGTTTGTTTTTCAACAAATGTGTGACAAATAGCGGCAAAAAGTTATTTGTAAGAGATGTCGTTTACTCTCAAAGGCAAGAGCGTGTGACATGCCAAAGCCTAAATTGCAAATCTCATCTGGGGGGTTATCCGGGGGAGTTTGGATTATTTCTATTCCCTCTGCAGATTCGTGACAGGCTATGTGGTGTGTGTCTCGCTCGATCGACGACTTGGCATTGATCAAGTGCACTGTAATTTTCTTCATTCAGATCATATGAACACAGCAGTGGCGACCCCCTTGATATGTGCAATTCTTTCCTCCAGCATTTCTCCAAGGGAGGAAGGCGCTGCTGGATGCTAAATCTCTCTCCCCATATATTCCCTCCCCGCTCTCCTGTTCAACAGTGTAGTATTACCATCCATATGCTGTTTTCATGTCTCAAAGATTTTTTTCTTCTTCCCCCCTACCAACTTTAAATATTCGCTGCTTGTTCTTTCAACAATAGCTTACAAACACTTGGAAATAATGAAGTCTCGATGGGCAGACAAAAAAGGGAGCTTGGGCGTGCGCAGGGGAAGTGATCAAATATGGCCTTGAGCCAACCGTCTTTGTAGATAGTCTTTGTGTTGCCATTGATCCGGGGGTGGATACACCCAAGGAATACATTATTAATGTACCTTCTCTCTCTCTCTCTCTCTCTCTCTCTCTACAGTTAGAAGTAGCAAGTCACAGGCATTAATGGGGTCGGATGGGAGTCACACCGGAAGAGCAGGACCCACAAACATAGAATATGGGAAACCATAGGACCAAAGGATGTGACCGGAGAGAGTCCTGAGGTTTAAGACTCTCATCCCCCGCCTGGCCGGTAATTGTCAAAATAATGTGCACTTCCGCTTGGGACATAGGCCAATGCATCACTTGAAATATCACTAAAGTGGGTCTCAATCCTTCAAAGGAAATGGACAGTGTGTGTACAATTTGCTTGTAAAAAAGAAATTGGAGATTGGCTGACCCTGACACATTCACCATCTGCAAAACTGGAGCCAAGCAACTGCTTGTTGGGAGTCGATAATTTGTACTAAAGCTGGCGGATTGTTTTTGTTTTCTTTGTTTCACTTTAACGCTCCTTAGGTATGTGACTTAAAAATAAGTCTTTCTTCTAAATGTAATCTCTGCATTTGTGTTCCCACTCAGATAAAGACTTTGCAGTCCAAGATTTAGACTTACAGAACCTAAACATCTTCATATGAAAATAAAATGGCCACAGATTCAACAATTTGTCCCTGGGCTTTACTCTTCTAAAGCCCAGATGGTGCTAGTCGGGGTAATATTTCACTGTTTGCAGTAGCTAACAACCAGTTTAGAGTTGGCAAAGGAAAAGGATTTTGCACAGATAAACGCTTTGGCACGAGTCATGTGCTTTTTATGCCTTAGCTGGATTCTTCAGCCTCCTTTGGTTTTGCTGTTTCTTTACAGTACTGAAAAATCTTAGACAAGATAAAAAAATAAATAAAAAAAAACCTGCTGTAGTCATATGGAAATACATTTTGAAACATTTGAATTCTCACTTTCATTTTCTGGTGCCATTTCATTTGTTTATCAACTTAATAAGATGATAAGATATGCTTTACATGTATTCACTGACATAAACATGCAAGATGGTTGGAAGATGCACTCATGAAAAGCAATCAGGTTTCCCGTTTGATGCTGATGAAAGGATGCATCCTAACATGTCCCTAATATTTTGCTTAAAAGTAAGATCAGCTTAAAAGTCTACTTTGGATAATATATGGAAGTATGCACTCTCTGTACACACTTGAAGCCATCATGGCTTTCTACCATATCAAATGTTAAAATATTTACTGTTTTTAAGATATTTATAAATATTTTACAGACTTACTAAAATAAATATAAAATTACTGTATAACTTAAATTGTAGAAGTAATTTTTGTGTCTGTTTACATTAAAATAGTTCCACTTGAAAAGGTTGAGGCTCTATGAACAACATAGTACATCCGTGTAAAAGTGTGCAAGGCTGTCTTGGCTGGTACAATGGTCGTCTCTACGATTAAAATTCCCGCAGAGTTTCTCCTAAGCTTTGCAATCACAGACAAGCTCCTGTTGAATAATTGAGCTACTTGACTCACCACGTCCTCATTCAGTGTCTCTCTGTCACTTACTCTTGTTCTATCTATACTGTTGCACCCAAAGACAGGCAGAGATTAAGGGTGTGTGCCGAACCAGCTCTGAACTGACTGACTGACGAGCTGGTGCCCCTAAAGACAATGGATCCTATAAAAGTCAAGGGATGGGAACGTGAGTGCCTCAGATGCCTCGCTGAATGCAAACAACCATGCCGGGCAGCGGCTTATACGTAATGGTTTTTCCCTGAAATATGTCAAGCCATTCTTGCATCTCGACAACCACTGCAAATGGATAGTGCCATGTGCCTACGCACAAACACCCAAACACCCACACGCACAGACACAAAAAAACAGTGTCTGTGCCAAGGCTTTGAAACCCCCCTCTCTCTCTCCTTCGTGCTGGTTTAGGATGGCACCATGCCAGTCTGTGACCAGTAGCTCCGCTGCTGGACAGAATGGCATCCCTGGAGGTTTCCAACTGGTAAAGCCATTCTTCCATCATCATCAGAATATTTTACAGTAATACACACACTCCGTGATTTATAATTCACAGCACGCTGGCATCCAAGTCAAGGAATTACAGATGTTGACAATAGCAGCAGCGCTTGTACACCAGGAAGTAAAAGGTCATCATTTAGATGCTGTTGCTTTTTCCCCAGCCATCCTCCAACAATGGAGCCTATTATTGTATCTACTGCAGCCATTGCTCTGCAAGACCAAGAGGCTTTGAAAGTCATGATTCCCATGGGAGAGAGAAACTCAAACCAACCCATATATTGCTTGCAAATAATATTTGACATGAGCATGAACGTCTTACCTGGGCTATGGACGGGTGAGTTGGGTTTGTCACAGGAAATTAAATATGCATTTTTGACACCATCTATTCTTTAAATCCCTAACACAATAGGGAGGAATAATTTATTAACATTACCCGCTGTCATTATTGCTATGACAACATCATGTTTTGCTTTGTTGGTTACCACATAGATGACTCATTTCTACTAGAATGATCTCAAAGGAGAGTTGATCTGTAGTATCCTGTTCTCCAGTTATTTCAAACTAGTAAGATAGCTTCCTGGGCTATTCGACAGTGCACTATTGGCTCTTTTTTGAAGAAAACAAGCACCTTATTTCTTTCAAATACTATTTCTTATCCTCTCTCAACACCCACACACTCACATGTACACTCAAACCTGAGTTGTTAGACAACATCCCCCCTGTAACCACCCGATGAACAAAAATGCGGCTGTGGATCAGGATTACTTTACCTTCCGCGTCACAAACAGAACTCCCATCTCAACAGAACTCCCATCTTCCAAAGACGTAAACATCTCTTGAGAGAGCTGGTACTTGACAATAAAACCTACTGCATCTGACTCAATAGGCTGAGGAGAGGAAAGGAAGGTAGAGAAGGGGCTGTGGGTGTAATGAAATAGCTTCTCTGTGCTGAGGATGTTCCTTAGTGCAAAGTTTTCAGCTACGACACTGAGGCTAATGAATCCCTCAGCCAACTGACAGCTAGACTGAGATTAAAGGAATCAACAAAGAACATTGTGATAGATTAAAAAGGGCAGGTGACGCACTAACTCCCACTCACTATCTACAGCATTTGCCATCTGAAAATGGAGTAGAGAGAAAGTACGCTGGCTTCATTGTAAAATAATTGGAATTAATTGAATACGTAATTGACGTAAATGGAGAGGCCTAATTGTTGGCTGTTTAGCCTGCTTTCAGTGGTATGTCGGAGGAAATTGGATGGAGTATTTGGAGTCGGGAATGGACATCGATTTTCAGATGGTACAGTATGCCGGTTAGAGCAGTATGCATAGATCCGAGGTATCACTTTGCCTGTCATTTACCTGTCACTTTGCCTGTCACTATCACCCATATGCCTGTCATTTAGCCAACCTATGCCTTTGATTTAGCCAGTATATGTGTCTGTCATATATACTCTATGCAGATGTCATGGGTATACTGCTTGGACATGCAACAACATGTGTCAATGTTAAAGCTTTAAGTGACACTGCTGATCACATGGAATACTCCTATCAACCATACTCATACGGTTAACATAATCATATCTGACCTGGTATGAAACAATACGGTGATGTTTCAAACCATACCTTGACCTAATATACACTCATAGGCATAGATAATATTAGATGGTTACATGATGCGCTAAAAAAGAGGGATGCTTCTAGGAAGATAGCTTATTATATGGGGTATGCGACTGTTCATTTAAAGGGGCTCACAAGTTTTGCTTTGAAGTGAAAGTGTCTCCTAAGATGATAATCTCCTAAATCTTACTGGAAACTTTTCCCAAGACATTACGGGACTCCCATCTAATTCTCTTTTCAAATATTTTCCTTTTTTTTTCATGAGGCAGGGCAGAAATATCATATTGCGCTCAGGATGGCCGGCTCAGCAAGAGACAGAGGCCCTATTTAACGAGACATAACTTGGCACCCCATGAATCAGCACCAAGGGGGACTGCCACTCTCCCCAACAGAAGCAGTCACGGCAAATATTGAGCTATAGCAACTTCAAGGCATGCAAGAACCCCCCCACTGCTTATGGTAGCTCCTTTGTGGTAGCAGAAAAAAGCTGAAAAACTTCCAACACTATGGTTGGGTATACAGTGACAAGAAGCCTGAAGGGAGTCCAGATCAGTGGCCTGCACTAACAAGAGCTGGCCGAGCATCCTTCCAGAAGAAGTCCGCACTCCTGGTAGAAGTGGGGCTTCAGGAGTCGGCCTGGATGTAATAGGCTGTGGTAGAGCCAGTGCATCCTGGCTGGCCCCCCTCTGAGAACAGGAAATGCACTCTTATTGATGTTTCACATCGAATGCCCCAGACCATTAGGCTAGATCAAGTGTAATATTGTCTGGGTTATTGTAACAATACAATTATCTATGCCTGTGTTTAGGAAAATGTTTTTTTTTTATGTTGCACAGATATTTATGTCCAAACTATTCTTATTAACGTGAGATGTGTTTTTCAGATAGGAATATTAGTTTTTAATTTGGATTGGGAATAATTTTTGGATTAGGGACTAAAAGTATGGATATGTCTGTTGTGTTAATTTGGTAATTCTAAAAAGGCGTGGGTAAAGTCTTGGCTTCATAAATTAAAGTTAACAAGTCAAGGTAAAATGCTTGCAAAGCCTCAAACATGCATAACCTTTGATCCATCCTGCTGACTAAGGCACATTCTTTAAGGGACCAATTACTCCCTCACAAGCTTACAAGGAACACAAAGCCACGAAGAGTTAAATATTCAAGTGTCTCCTCACCTTGATACAACAGACACAGCACTTTAGCAAGAGTCTAAAGAACACAACGGTCAATACTCTAAATACTCCACTGAAAATAGCAGAAGGGGGGATGGCAAAGTCACCGAAAGGACACTTCAAAATGGCTGAGTAAGGCAAAACACAAAATGGATGGCTCTGCCATGGACTGGCACAGAAAATAAATGTATCCTATCAATCTTCCTGTGGTATTAGTATATAGGCAGGTTATTGCAGGCTATGAATATTCAATTTGACCTAATTAGGAGACAAAGGGACAGTTCAATGTTAGCATCATGGCATGAGGACTGATTGCTGTGTCTAGGGGGTTGAACCTTTACTTTTGCTACCTTCTTTAACGACCACTAAACTAAAACATACACCACAGTGCAGTATTGAAAAACAAAGGGGCACGCTAATGTGAATAAATGTGAGCGTTGTCCAGCAGTCGTTCATTAACTTGATACATCACCCTGGTTAATTTAGAAACGTAATGCATCAATCTTACCTTGCGAGGATTTCAATACAACACAATCCAAACCGTTCAAATATTGTACCAAGATCAATTCATTGTAGAGGTATTCTCAGGTGGGACATCCTTTGAGTGGGTAATACACCCAGATTTTTAAAGCACCACCTTTGCTTCAGACAATGTCAATTCTCCATCCAGTAGAATCCTTTGGAAAGCTTCTTCTTGAAACTGTAAAAGTACTAACAGCGCATCATTTGCGGTCGGATTTGGCATCCGACCTTTGAGCAGTGGTGGTATCGCCACGGCTCATTGGCGTGCTATGCTATAGGACATGGCGTAGACGGGCCCTCATGACCCTTTGATGATATGGGAACCGAGAGATTGCAGACAGCTGAATTTCAACTCAAGGTCAAAACCAAGAATCTGTTCGTTGTAGTCACAGGCACAACCTGAGGCCGTTCAATCTTCTGTTTTTCAGGGACAGAGGCCCAAAAATATTTTTTTTTTCTGATCTTTCACCCTCCTTCTATCTCAACTGCCACTTGGCACAGTGTCCTCTCGCCCCTCGTTCCTATCCCAACACATCACCCCGCTGACCCCTGCTAATGCATCGTGTCGACACACGCGGAGAGGGACTTTGCTGGAGGTGGCCCGGCGCTAGTTCCAGGCAGCTCAGGAAGGAAGGTTGAGCACCGATGTGACACGGGTGGCAGGGTCACTGTCAAGGGGAGTTGTCCGAGATAGGTCTGCGAGCCCCCTTACAGCCTCTCCTAGCCCTACTGGGTTTTCCCACAGGGCCAGCCTTTCCACCAGTGTCCAATGCTTTACAACACACAACTCAATTAACACAGGACATAGGGGACAAGACATAGGGACAAATTATGCAATGACAATGCCTGGTATTTGTTTACTCAGGGTCGGGCACAGTCTGTGTGTGTAAAAGCCTCTGCCACCTCGTATTTCATCACATCTGCAATACAGTTGCCCCTTTTTGTATTCCATTTTGGAAAGGTTTTTTTTTTTTTACAGAATGAAGTTGTAGCACATTCTAACAACTACACCACAATATAGTATTATTGATTGATTTCTGTTACTATACAATTTAAAGCTGATATACGTTTTAAATGTGTGTCCAAAATGGAAGGGTTCTCTCCTTTCTCATGAGGTTGACCCAGGGGAGTAAGCATGTTCCACAAATGGGCCAGATATACAAATTTTTGTTCGTCCGCCAACGTCAGTAATCCTAGGAGGGATGACAATGAAGCAACAGCATCCCGGGCTCCAATCTGACAGTCCTCCATTACACACCAGTCTCACTCATTCTCCTGCCCAGCTGGCCATCTATGTGCTACAAATGTAGGACACATTATGGCTAGAACGAGCATGACAAGCAGCATCGCCTGCTCAGCATGCACATATTGAACAGATGTGTTAAATGCATGTGGTTAAGGTGCCTAAAATTGATTCACCAGAAGACCAAAATTGATTTATCAGCAGTGCTTCTATCAGCCGTTCAGATTTCCAAATTCAGGCCCAAGGGATTCTTTGAGAAAAACACAACAGAAAGACTTGCCATGTTAGTGCCCGAGTCAAATTCATGCAGGAGCAGATGGAAGTAAGCCTCTCAGGTTTTAATGGAACCAGCAAAACGTTATTCAAGTATCTTGCAGTGACACATTTTGTCTGTCAGTTTGACAAAGTACCAATGACCAGCTGTATCTGAAGATCATACTCCTGAGATGAGGGGGAAAGAAAGCTCAAACTACTCCCCCCCCCCCCCCCCCCCCCCCTTTTAGTTTACTCTATCTTTTAATTAATTAATTAATTTATTTATTTATTAATTAATTAACATACTGGCAAAAAATAAATTATAAAAAATATGACAGATATTTTCACATTGGATGCAGATATTTTCCTTTACAGTTTGTCCTCTGCTTTTTGAATGAATAGAAAAATTATAATTTAACATTAAGGATTTGTGATAAAGGGATACAAATGACAATATTTGTGTTAATGGCAATGCTTTTAAGGGCCACCAAAAAATAGCTCTACTGTACTGCCATTTTGTATTGTGACATTTTCGTTCACTGTAGGTAATCGGCTGGGACTCAAAGAAGATATTTGAATGTTTACCTTAAAGACTGAGACACATTGGAGCCTTCAAGGTCTACGTTTTGACTGGTCTTCTTATATTGAACTTAATCTAATTTAATTTCCATTTCTGCAAAAGTCCATACACCTCTAATGCCTACTGAGTTCATATGTTTAAATGATTGCAAAGAACCTGAAGGCCTCCTGCTTCTATTAAAATACGAACACGATTTTCGTAATCATAAAATAAGAATAATTGACGAGTATGAAAAAAGGTCTCGCTAATACTTCTCCTTAATTTACATTCTGCATACTAATTCATTTCTGATCTATGTTTTGGGACCAGAACAAGATATTTCCTTCCTACACAAAAATATTTTTATAAAAAAAAAAAAAGAAACATCTAAAATTGAACCTTGTCAGTAAAACAGCAATTCCCACCCAAAACCATTTAATTGCAAAAGATTTTGCACCGCATGCCCATTTTATAATAATAATATTATAAAAACTTTATTTATCTCATTATAATTAGTGAAAAGCCATTTATAATCAATTTATATTTCACTTAGCATATTGCTATTTCTATATTTATTTTATTTTATTCCAGTTTAAAGTGAAAAAGTGGCTGATTAACACATCAAACTTGAAATTAAAACGACTGCTTATAGGTGCATATTTAGCTCATGTTCTTAAAGGCAGCCTTAATCAAAAATTATTCATTATACATGGAGGCAGGTGTGTCTGGCTTCAGTTGCAGATCGTTGAACGTGCAGACTGATCCAGGCCCAGTATCTATGAACAAATGATCAAATCAATCAAAACCCCAGTACTTTTGCCGTCAAATTTGTATTTCTTTCTAATTCCCACCCCTTGTGAATGTTCTGTTAACCATTTCAAATAATCACTGGATGAGTAGAGGGCACTATTTTAGTCTATCAGTTCTGTCTTTGCAATGATTCACCGGTTGCCTAATGTAACTGCAGATGGATGGCCATGTCTTTGACTCCTCTGCCACCATCAGGAAAAAAATACATCACTCCATTTCAAAGTGACTGTAGTGAGCACACACAGTTGCGTTCCTCACATACATTATACTCATAGTTGCATGTAGATCACTTTTTTCCCCCATCCCCTTCTCTCTCCCTCTCTCTCTCTCTATCTTTCATTTACACACACACACATACACTTAAGCACGCACGCACGCACGCACGCACGCACGCGCACACACACACACACACACACACACACACACCCAGGAACAAAATATGCACGCGCATTCACCCACATCAAATTGCTTGCCACATCCAAAATGTTGTGAAAGCAGCACCAGCATTGCTGTTTCTTAGTTAAAAGGCAGTACAGGCAAAGCAAATCCAGATTCAGAGCTTTCCTCTTACCATGCTAGTCTGCGTCAACAGAGATGTGTCAGCCCGTACATGGTTAACACTTAATAAAACATCAAAGCGGATGAAGCTCACAGCTCCGGACACACTAACACATGAGCTCCATGAGCAAAATAAATAAATAAATAACCCCACGAAACTGCACTCACACATTGAAAGATAAGAAGTGCTCGCACACACACACGTCTTCCACACAGATCATTAGATTAAACCTAAATCGCGGCCTGGCATAGGAGCAGATGAAAGCCATCTGCACCCACCAAGCATCTTGACTGTAGAATGTAATTTTAGAGGCTACTTTGCGGGAACCCTCCCTGACCCCATCGGATGGCTATGTCCTATTATGGCGCATTGTGAGGAGTGAGAATCTGCCTGGGAGATCTATAGATGCTTAGCGACAGTTGAATACAGGAGCTGTCATCAACTTTCTATCACCCTACTTTCCCCCTGCGGACTTTACACAAGAAAGGCGACTTTGGGAAACGTTCGCGTCCAAAGGCAAAGGCATTTGGTGGTCACCGGTGTACATGTTAGATGAGGAGGCGGCATCATAATTGTCTGCCCGGGCAGGAGAAGGCGTTGTCAGCCCAGCCAGGCTATTTATTATTCAATTATTTTAAATTTTTCAGGGGCACGACAGGATGTGCATGCAATCATAAATATTTTAGACACACCTTACAAAGGGCAGCATTTGTCCGCTGTTAATAGCTTTGGGCTGCAGATTTATTGCACACATTTCTCAAAGACGGTCCATTTGCATCAGTGCCATCTTTTATTATAACACCTTTTTATTGAAAAAAGGGATGATGAGCTTGTTCATTTCTTAAGGTTAAAGACCCCGAGAGGAAAAACGACAAGGTACTGTGCTCGGTAAGAATACCCTTGACCCACTGTCATATAAAGTATAACCAGGTATGTTATTGAGCAAGTAAGCCGCGGGTCAGGTATAGCCCACAGTCTGCCCAATTGTCTGCAGAGATAAGATAAAGAAAACAGTCCTTAACATGCAGAGGGCTCTTGACACCAGGTTTCCAAACATGTGGATACCAAACAAAAGTAATCCCAGCTGCCTGCCGATATGGCCCTTGCAAAGAGGAGGACCAGCACCGCCAGTAATTATGCCCCTTCCTTCAGTCTCCCCTGGTGATAACGGCAATGCGGCCAGGAAGCTGAAAGATGAATTGCTTGGCTGACTGGCGTCTTTCCTTTCTGCAAACACACACACACACAGACACACACACACAAACGCACAAACAAACACACGGAAAAAACACGGACGCGCGCACACACACACAACTACACACACCCATCACCCGAAGGAGAATAGCTCTCATTGAGGATGGCAATCATGTTCCCTGGATGTATCTGGATATGGTCCTGAAGAAAAAACATATAAATGTTTGGTCTCATCTCAACTTATGCTATCCTATTATGCTGACTAAAGACGGCACAGGATGTGACTCACATACCTTTTACATCTTATTTCCTCATCTTTTATTTCTCTTTCTCTCTATTTCTCTCTCCTCATCTCTCTCTCTCTCTCTCTCACTCTCTCTCTCACTCCTCCTCTCTCTCCCTCTCTCCTCTCTCTCTCCTCTCTTTCTCTCTCTCTCTGTCTCTCCCCCACTCTCTCTCTCTTGCTCTCTGTCTTCCTTTCTACCTGTCTCAAAGGCTTAGGCTTGCACTTACCTAATCAAGGTTTGACCGATAAAATAAATAAATATAGGAGAACAATGCTGTTACCCAAGAAGAGCCCAAGATGGTGTTCTTACCTGGAAAATACCTCCGGAATCCTATAGTCCACAAGATAAGCTGATTGGGAAGCTCAGCACTCCCCCGATTAAAGCACGGAGAAAAAAAGTCTATCTAAAGCAGTAGCCCTTTAAATTCCAGTCTAAACACTTTCTTTCCCAAGGAGGATGTCCTTCAAAGCCTTTGCCGGTTCCTCTATTTCTCCTATATCCCCTTTGGTATTGGACTACCTCTATATTCACACTTGTATTCCACCTAGTCACAGCCAAATGCCTGATATATCTCTTAGTGGGTGTGGATGAGAGGTGAGAGGGAGAGAGGGAGAGCCACAGTGAAAGCAGTCCTGATGCTCTCCAGCCACTGGCTGCCAGTGATTCCAGGCGGTATGCAATATGCGCACACACTCCCCCCTCCTCCAGATACCAGAGCACTGCGTCCGCTAGTCAGCCCCACAGCAGGAGGGGTGATCCCCTCGAGTGCAGAACTTTCCGACACCTTCGCCTCAGTCAAGAAGTCGAGGCCCCCCCGAGATGGACTGGTGTAGTATTTCCCTAGATATCCTCTTCCTTCGGTGTGTACATTATTTTAATTTTTTTTAGTCCTCCTTCAATTTGCGTGTTTTGTAGCTCTCCTCACTGGAGCAGTGTCTCAGAGACTGGTAGCTGAGAAGTGGCGGACTGAGCATCGCTCACTCTCTCCCTCTCTCTCTCTCTCTCTCTCGCTCTCTCTCTTCTGCTCTCTCTGTATCTCTCGCTTAGTCGATGACTCCCGCCCGCACGCGCGCACACACACAGACACACTCCCCTTCCCCGCTGCTCGCTGCACCTCCCACTCAATCGTTCTTTCACCTCTCTTTCTTTCTCTCTCGCTGCCTTCCTCTCTTATTCTCTCTGCAGGTTCTGCCGTCTGACAATTACTGCCGTGGCATTCACAGTCATGTCAGCCTACGCCGCGTGCTACTCCTTAGGAATCCTTGGAGAGACTATTCACAAACTGATAAATATGTCAAGGGAAAAAAAGAAGGAAGGTGCAGCTACATGCGAAAGTGCGTGGGACCCCTCCCAATCCAGCTCTTCCTCTTTCTTAAAGAGTCTGACAGCCATTTCCCCTGGGCTTGGGGCTTCTCCCTCTCTTTCTGAGCAAAGCGCCCTAATGTGCTCCTCGGGTTGGGTCACTGGTTTTGGTGCTGGCTCACTGTCACGAGTGATTGAAGAGGAAAGTAAAAATAGTGGAAGAGAGCCTCTGTGCTCTGCATTGAGGGAAGGACAACACGGTACACAAACACTTGAGCATGTGTGGGATTATAATACCATCAGTAGCTTCAGCACATGCCAACCATTATTTGATGACGTGAGCGCACGCTCTCACACAACACCCCCCTGGGAGCTAAAGAAGGATAAGAAACCGAATGCTGAAGAATCGTAAACAAAAGGGCGACGAGTCCCCGAAATATTTCCAGAGAAGCCTCTGAATGTGTCTCACCTTCTCGCTCTTTACCCCGATTACTGAAAGAACATTCAGCCCTTATCAGTTTGTCATGTAGCTAAGTGCACTTGTGTCCTTTACACTAACTTAGCATTAAAAACATTGGCCATTATCTTCCGCTTACAGTACAAGCCTGGTCCTTGTCAGTTTGAGTAATATCACTTAATGTGTACCGTCTTCGTTCCCCTCTCTGGTATGATTCACTTTCGATGACTGTTCAATTTATATTTAAAGTTGCCTCTTACAGAACTGTTATGGATTGCAGATTGATGACACTTTCTTTGAAGCATATTTCTTCAGGGGAGAAGTATGACCTTGGGTCTCAGACTGACAAGGGCAGCTCTTATCAACACCTTGTCGTCTATGCTCCCGAGTCAAAGGTTAAAGACCCACTGGCAGGGTCACTGTCAACTACATTGCATCCATCATCCACTAACTTGTGTCTTTCCATGTTGCCAGTGACTACGGAACATGGAAAGTCAGTATCCTACATTTGAGATAAATTTTTTTATGAAAAACAGTACAGTTGTCTTGCTTTTCCTTTAATACTGACTAGAGTACTAATGCATTATTGGAATGATAAATAAAAAAATATATTAAATATGGAGGATTCTGCCTCTAGTGGTGTACAAATATAATTTCCCAAACATTATTACATAATTGTTCTGGTATCACCAGGCCAACAGGAAACATTATATGTAATGTCTTTAAGTTTCAGGTTTGTATTTTGTTTTATTCATTCATTTTACAGTGTGCTGGTACTAGTTGTAAATGTTGCATAATTAAATTTCAAGTGTGGAAGAAGTATTACCTAAACCATGGATCTCTGCATCTCTTACTCACATACACCATCACACTTAACACAGAGACAGCACTGCAGGTGCTCAGGGAGGGCGGCAACAATATGATACCAGTGCAATTGACTTTACATTTGCAAGCGACAATTAGCCTGCTTTGCCATCTAACCTGAAGTGAACACATTTGTAAAAGAAAAACAACAATAATAGGCAAATGCTAACCTAACAATTAAAACTAACCTAAGACTTGACTCTATGCTTACAGGCGTGTCTATATTTAATTGTTTTTCTGTGAAACTAAATGTACAAAAAACTAAATGTACAAAATAAGCCAATAATACATTGCACTTACAATGCCCTCGTTACATCACATGCAGACATTGAGTATTAGAATTTCTTTTTTTTGGGGGGGGGGGGGGGGGGGCAACACTTTGCCTATAGCTCAGTTACTCATACACATCCACTTTTCTCTCCTTTGCTGAGACGCAAATACAATAAAATACAATGAAGCCAGTAGTATTAACTGGCATGACGGCAAACACCATTAAGTGCCGCCTCCTTTCTCACTTACCTCCACCTCTGAACGATCAGTCTCCCTGCCATCTTGTTCCTTTGCTGTATCCTTAGTATGACAGCACATAAATTACAGCTTTTTAGTGCAATTGGTGCCATGCATACACTGAATATTTATAGTATTACCATCTCTAACTTAGTACTCTCAACCTAAAACCAAATTGTTAAAGGCCAAAAACTGACGATTGTCACATGCCTTCCTCTTGCTCATGTCGACAAATGAAATCTAATTTAAACAAAGGATATGCCTGACACTTAAATAGAAACAATGCTTACTATACTGGGAGTTTAATATTGTTCAGTTACCCAATCAGCGAAACCTACATAAATGCATCAAGTACATTGTATTCATGACTGAACACATTGACTGATTTGTGTTCTTCTTATAAAACTTGCAAACAGTGGTGATAATCATTTAACTATAGACATACAAAACAGAGGACGCACATAAACCAATGGAAAAAGTTAATAACCACAGTATGACCTATACTATTGATAACACCTTGCCCTGATATTTCATCAGCTAGCCAATTAGTTAGCCAACAGGCTACTGCATAATTTTTTGGGCTGGTGTTATGTAGGTCTGTGTTATTATAATTTTTTTGTAATGCTGGTAAAAGGATATGTGGGGAAAATTGGGGGTATAGCCAAAAAGTGCTTGCATGATATGGTGCATACATTGGAGCCGTCATTGTGGTAACGTTAGTAGTAGCCGTGGTCGCAAACTAGCAGACTGACACACCAATGGCCATAAGTTAACCAACTAGTCTCTTGCAAGCTGTCCTATATTTAATTCAGCAACAATGCGCTGGGTAAACCACAATTACATTTGCTTGACATATAACTTCAAATCAAAAAAACATGCCGCATCCTCCTACCAGTGCCCTGACCAGTCACTGCCAATTCAACTGGAGTCGGTCTGTGTGTCCTATGTGTGTGAACAAGTCTGTAGTAATATGTTGGGTGAGCAAGTCTGGCACAAATTGGCTGCCATGGTATCACTCAGACTGAGTGTTGTGTTTGATAGCTGTCAGTCCATTCATTGTTCGTTCTGTGGTATTAATTGGCGACAAATTTGTGTAGAGCGCTTTGAGTATCTAGAAAAGCGCTAAAAATTTTATAAAATAATTATTATTATTATTATTATTATTATTATTATTATTATTATTATTATTATTAACTTCACACAATTTCACTTCATTTTAGGGATGGGCATGGTTATTCGAATATTCGATTATTCGAAATGATGTGGGTATTGGAATATAGTTGCAGTTATTTATTAATATTTTTGCCTAAAGGTAATTTAAATATTATTATTTAGCGATTTTGATTACATAGGCTACTGTTTATAATGTGTACACCAATGCCATTGAAATATGTAAAAAGTAGAAAGAAAAAGCACAATTTCAATGCATTTCCCCTGCTTTCCACAGCAAGTAGCAGGCAGCGTGACAACTGAAGGCACGAGAGCACTCTACAGTATGCTAGTGCGCTGGTTCACCGATACAAACACATGCGCTTTATAGCGCCGACTCTCCACTCAGAGATCGAAGAAAATCGGTTCAAATGTGTCAGAGTAAGAAATGCAAACAATTTTGAAAAGGAATATATTTATTTAGCGAAGGCCAGATCAGGAAAGCCCTTCAGGCTACATTAAAGTGCACTATCGCCCAAAAAACAAAAAACACAAAATTAAAAAATAAATTATAAAATACAATATATATATACATAGAGAGAGAGAGAGAGAGAGAGAGAGAGAGAGAGAGATATTTATTGTTATTTTTTTTTGGGCGCAATAGTGCACTTGTAATAGGCTATATATATATATATATTTATTTAAAAAAAAAATGTTCATGTCATCTTTTTATTTCGGTTTATCGATTAACCGAATTTTTTTTGAATATTTGAATAGTAATATGGCCTAAAATGGCCATCCCTACGAAGTTCATATACGAGATTGAATTTACAAGAAAATGGTTCCTAACGTTTTACCTTGATTGATGTCTAAACTCACTCTGTCGATGTCAGCTAAGAAATCGTGGGACCCACTTTAGGGGTGTTTGTGTATTATTGTAATTGTATTCCAAGCTTTGATCAGGCAGAGTTGGAAAAAACATAATTTAACATTCCATACTAAAATTAATTAGTCAATGGAAATTTTTTAGAACATCCCAAAACATTAATTTTAACTTCCTTCAGGGGGTTTTGACGTTTATTAAGGAAACATTAAAAAAACTGCTAAAGACATGTTTTTGTCAGGCCTATGACTGGCCTATAACTGGCCTGAACAGATTAATTTGACTTTTTTTTTTTTTTTTTTACTATTGTGAAACTGGTCATTATGGTTTTGGTTATTGTTATTATGGTTAATATTTTCCTTCATTTTAATTGATTTTACTATAATACCTCCTTTTGTTTGAGATGTTTCCTTTTATTTGTAAAGTGTCCTCGAGTTGCTAGAAAGGCACTCTGAACTTAAAGTTATTATAATTATTATTATTAAGTAGTTCCTTGAGCCACTGTTCCATAAAATGTCTGTGCTTGGCCTTGGAGTTAGAGTACGAGGTAGATTGCCCTGGCCTAAAATAGTGTGGTGAGTTGAGGCTACAGTACTTTCCCTCTCTTCGTCTCCGCACTGCTCCTGATGTGGTGCAGCTTGCAGATAAGCCTGGGTAAGCCCTCTAGCTCAGACACCAGCACGGGCCGCTCGGAATCTCATTATCCAGGTGGTGCCATTTCCAACAAACTCTCCATGGTCCAACCCACATTCAAAACATTGCCTCCTATATCCACAATGGACTCCACTATTATAACTTAGTTGCTTTGCAAACTTATTTCATTTTGGCACTCCATTTGCATGATGATTAAAGGTATTCTTACCAGATGAAAGTTAATTCAGATCTATCCAACATTGTGGGAAAGGTTTTGTCTCTATTTTATTGTATTTTTTTATAGCTCAAAGGTGTTCTATTCAAACATGCACTACTTCACAATGAGCCTTACTTTCGCAGATTTTGTCAAGGGGGCTTCTTTCTAGTGCTATTGTGTGCATTTATTGATCTTGATATAACACTGCAGTAATGTTGTAAAACAGCATTAAAATAAAGTTATTCAAGTAATAATTCCTTAGTCAAAATGAGGCAGTGTGAGGTAAAAGTGCTTACCTACAGTATATGTACAGTACATAGTACGTTAATAAAATGTAATACTTCTAATTTCATTCAAAATGATTAACAATTATTATGTTACTATTGAGGAAGAACTGTATTCTGTAATAATGGCACATATCTAGTTAATAGATATCGAGCCTTTGGGTTCTTTTAGCCTGATTTTGTCACCGGTCTAAACTCAGGAATGTGTTACAATAACCACTGAACCTATAGGTCCATATATGGCCGTGTTTCCTCTAATCATAGACATGGTCATAGTTGTACTGTAGTTTGTTAGCATAGCCAATGTTACCTTTCCAACTGATTAAACCCTGGGATATCTGCAAAAGCATTGACACTCTTGCCTGCGGATACATGAAACGACTTGTCTCCACACCATTGATCAACAATGTATTTGAGAACCAGACATGCTGAGGAATAGCTAATTAGGCTAATGCGGCTTATTTAAACTCATTAATGTGAGAGCCACATGATACTGTCGTTTGAAATGGGAAGCATGTGCAGTATTTGCCGTGTAACACAAATACTCACTCCCAGTACAGGCAATTATGAAGTAGTTTAATACTATACCATTCAAAGCATCTGCTGTTGCAAAGTCTTATTTATCTAGTATAAACATTGAGGCTTTGGCACAGTAAGTCTACTGACTATAAGACGATGTGTAGTCTGATGAGTCCTTAACTAAAACCCCTTTGTTGATTGTATTTAGTCATGTGGGCATTCAAACTACAAGCAGGCTGGCAAATGTAGGAAAACTAACTGAATATCCCCCCTTTGACTTCTTTAATTAATGCATGTTTTATACAAAAAGATTGTATGGTAAATCTCTGACACCGTCTACCATCAAGTTCGATTGTAGAAGTAAAAAATCCTTTGCTAGATGAATTTCATAAACTCAGAGAGACACGTCGTTCTCTAAAACAAGTCCCAAGACTATTTCAAATCATATTTGGTAAATTTTCCAATGCACATGTTCAGATTTAAGAAGTGTCTGAGTCGTACCTTGCTCCCTTCTTTTCACAGAGAGTAATGTGACAAGGAAACTTTAAATAATAAATCACTTAAAGTTGGGAAGAAAAATAAGTGTATCCTGTGTTTAATAAAAGAAGGTAGAGCAATGAGAACAATGCCAAAAGCAGACACATCAAACAAGCAGATTTTCCCTGTGATAAGCAAATTCTTTTGTTATTATTATTATATTGTTTCGTTTGAGTGAGACCTCTTTTATGAGGAGTGGGTAAACAATTGTATTGTGTAGTTTTGCTATGCACATATTGTGCGTTGCATTAAATACTGTATATTATAACATAAAATAAACTTATGTAAGGCAAAGAACTTCATGAATGATCACCAGAAATAGGCAAATCATTTCAATCATGTCCTATGGAAAGTCAAACAATCTTAACAATCACTTAAAAAAACATTATCTTCCTTGAGTTAGCAAAAGTCACTACGGCAAGTTTCCCCAACTAATGTGGATTAACCCGCTAGCTAGCAGGTGTTAAAATGTCTCTACGATTAGTTACCAAGTACCAACTTTTGCCTCTTCACTGTGATATCTTTATATCTTTATATGATACAAAGTGACTCAATTAATTAAGTGAACCTATGCATTTAATTGTCTTTTGCTCAAATGTTTATTTTAATCAGTTAAATTAATCGTCCCTAGAATGTTCACTTTTTGTTCTTTAAATTTAAACTATTCATATGTTCACTCAGTAGGATGGTGGCTCTCTTAGCTGGCAATACTCTTGTGAGTCAATGGCTTCCTTGAGTACAAGTTTATTGAAAGGCTTGTCCAAGAATTTGTATTTTACCTCCTGCATCTATGTCATTCACCGATATTGGACTACGTTGGTTAAAAAATGCATCCCGACTGTGTTTAGTATGTGGCTGTTTATACACGTGCCGTGCTAATCTAACAACCTGAAGAACACTACTAGAAATAATGTGTTGCTGGATAATCATTCCCCAATTACTAATAAGCTATATCATTTTTATGTGTCTGGCATGTCCAACATTGCGTGCCACAACAAACTATAATGGTGAAAGCAAACACTTTATCTCGAGGGTTATATTTTTTTTACATAGTATTTAATACAGTAGTATACACTGTAAAGGTTTTTATTTGATTTTCAACATATAATTGTATTCAACAGATTTCATAAAATGTAACATTTTCAATCTGTAAACATCTAACATTTCTTGTCTACTTAGCAGAGCCTAGGGATACTGTGGGTGCGTATGGATTGCTTATGTTAATAATGTAGGTTCCTAGCTTCAACAGCCTTACAGAACAAAGCCTATTTTGTCCAGACCACTGGTATGTCGTAAGACCATCATTGGGCTAACATATCGTTGTTTTTATGCTTGTTATTTCCTTTCAAATTGTACCAAACCCTGAAAACACACACATCAATCCTGCAGTAATTTACCTTGACTTTGACTATTATAAGTAGACTTAAATTTGCCATGAATTTGTCCTCATCGTGTGAGCATACGATGATTCAGATTTGAGTGTCTAAAATTAAGAGGCAGTTACCTGCTCTCAATACCATGTCAAGTACAGTGTCGATGTTACTAGTTTAGTGATATCAGGGATTGTTCAATCGAAGAGCATTAGATCTGAAGCCAAATGCTTTTCCTCTTATATTTTTTTAAAGTATATTTAGAAGAAAGGATAAGGGAAGGCTATGCATGCATGAGTTATCATGCCCATAATATAGTCTTTGTTATATCAGTACAGAACACAAATAAATGCAAGATAAAAAAGTGCCAGCCAATGCTTTCAATAATATTGTACTAGAATCCGGGAACCTCACACTTAGGTTTCAGTAATACTTACCATGGACATACTGTACATAAAATGTCCACATCAATCAGTCAATAATGCATTCCTTTTATTTACAGTTATTAAAGGGCTTTCTTCAACTCAAATAACAGGAAGGAGGTCAGTGGGCTATAAGTACAAATGTGAGGCTCGAAACAGAACCAATTTATTGTTGACAGATCAGAGCAATGAATGCCATTTAATCTTGATTAAGTGATTTATGGAAACATAAAACCGTCATACAGGCAGAATTATCCGACATAGAAATATGCACTGTGCATTAATTTGCATAATGTTGGAGAGGTGTTAGCGACTAGGAAAGAAAAGATTATGATGTTATCAACATACTCACGTTAGATGAGAGAGTAGTTACAGAGTAGAATTGCTGTCACAGGTGGCCTGATGCATAGTAAAGTCATTCAATGAAACCAAATCTAGAAAATATCACATAGATCTTTCTACTGGAGCAATTATGTGGGTGTAAGCCTGATGTTCAAAAATAAAATGACTGATAGCTTTAATAATAACAAAGGAGAGGTTTTGGTAGCATGGCAGTTTCCAACCTACTGCTGTTCTACAGCAAGAGGAAGGCAGAGCGTCGGAGGAATCTTCTTGGAACGTGATTTGTGTCGGATGAAAGTGACATTTCTGCATCAACATTCACATTTCTACATTACTGAGTGAACAAATTATCTGCAATCCTTAAGGTAAGTTAACAGCTCCCGGCAAGTTCTTAATGTGCTGCATATAAAAACACCTATCGGATTTGTATGGCAATCAAAACGACAATAATAATAATAATAAAAAATTAAGTAATTTATATCATTGTATAATATAAGATTTAGCCAATGACAATTAGATTGGAAACACACTGAATGTGCACAGCAGGAATGAAATAGGTAAAAAGAGACAGTCTAGCCTGAATAAACCAGGCCAATATTAGCACAAAGCCAGAACCATCAATTATGCTGTAGACATTTTTGAAAAGTGCCAATTTAGCTGTGTCATAGAACTACCCACAGAGCAATAAGTTAAATCTACCTGGGGTACAATCAAATTATATATTTTTTTCTGAATGGAAGGTGCAGTTGAATAACTTTGTGTATTTTGAATATTTTAAAAGGAAATGTGCATGTACAATTGGATTTAAATCCGTTCACTTGTGCACAAAACCATTTCTCAGCCATTAGATCAATTTTGCAAACGATAATCTGCATGATTTAGAGACAGCAACAGCTAAACTTTTTATAGGCACCTTTTCCAAGAGGAGATTTGAACAGTAAAATGTTTCTTACCACCTGAGTACTCAACTGCCACTCAACACTGTTTTGAAAATGTACTAGGGCAAGACAAAAGCTTTGAGGAAAGCGCCACCATTCCTTGCTGATGGAAGTGTGCCCGACAGCTATGCAAATAGTACAAATTCATCCAGGAGACCATAATTAGCTTAGGCGAGTTGTATCTGGTTTAGGAGGACTGAAGGGGAAAATGGGCCTCATTTGTGCGGTGATATCATTGCGGCCCTCCACTCTCTTTCTCCCCCTTCATCTCGGAAATAAAGCTATCAAAAAAAGACAAATGAAATGAACATGAAGGCTTACAGAATTGTTGTCTTGGCAAACGGGGTCTTGTGAATTCATTAGTGACATGAAGGAGGGGTGAATATTTGTCTCTCCACTGAATACATGTGTTGTACATTACTGTGCATTTGCCTGAGGCTGATATTGTGTCGCAGGTGAAGTTCTTCAATGCACCTAGACCCAGAAGGTACCGCTAAAAAATTGAATTGAAACAGGAGCATTGAAGTCCTGCATAGATCCAATATTAGTGACGCTCAAGAGTGAAATGTTATCCGATTTTTTGATGCTGTACTACGCAAACCACCAGAGACTCCGAAGTTTCCTTTAGTTACACTGAGAAGTATATTGTGAAATGTAATTATCCACAGTGACTGAGACTTGAACACCAGGCATGAATATAAAAAAACTATTACATATTTGACAAAGCTTGCCCTATATGTTTTTAAAAAAAGTTTATAACAATAAACTAATTAAGATTAGTAGTCCACTCTTTGTTGAAAAGGTTTAGTACAAAAAAATTATGACTATTACAGACGGAGATTTTGTTGTCTGCTAAGCAAGTGTTTGACAAAGATAAAGAATACCTACAGCCTTAAAGACATTACACATAATTTCCCAGAGCCATTTAATCAACATTTTTCACAGGCATACATCGCTCTGATAAAAAGATGATTAATTGCATAACTGAGATTCAGTTGGTCATCCTCGACACTTCATTGTTGATCAGTGTATAGCTACGGTGAAATATGGTATACAGTAATTGATCTTTTTGGCCCTTTCTCCATAGAGTGGTAAGGCTTTGCATTGTCTTTACCTTTTGAGTTTGTTCTCTGTCTGTCTAATTCAAGGTGCATGCAGTTCACTGAATTAATCACCTTTAGAGGTGGCATATATGCAATGAGACATGCTCACAGTTATTCATCATGGCCTACAAACCTTCCAAATTGGAAACATGGTGAAAAGGAAAAAAAATCGTCAGTAATTGCACTTTGTAATAAAGTCGTTAAGAGTTGGTTGAATACATGGAATATCTGACCACACTGTGAAGTCAATGTCTGATTTATTTAAATCTGGTTTACCTTGCAGCCCAACTTCACCTGTAACCGAGCCCTTATGGATTCATTTGTACTTGATGGAATGCCAGGTATATCATTCCAAAATAAGTTATTTCTTAACATATTTTACTGCCAGTATGAAATGGTAATTATTCACTGTCTACCATGTTTTAATCAGTAAGGCATTGATCTTAATTGATCTATTCTAACAATTTCAATAGCCTAATAATCCATCCAGCTAATTAAAAGATTCAGAAAAAAATCACGAGATATAATGCTTCTGCATCACCACAGCTTCCTATTACCCACGATTTAAGATCTCTCTGACTCAAAGGTACTTCAAACAGTGGCTGGGTACACCCTCATAGTTATCACATTTTCTATTTCTATGCACTTCATGGTCTGTTTGATGTTATTCATGAGCTGTAACTGAAAGTAATACAACTGCATGAGGGCTGAGTGCGCCTTTGAATACAAAGTGTGGGCTGTCGTGCTTCAGGAATGTACGCATACCTGGTCTTAATAATGGATTTGAATTAAACGTTGCCTATCAGTCATTACTTTCCTCCCTCTGTGTTAGTGCTTTACAAAGTGGGCAGAGGAGTTGTGGGTCTCCCAGCTGTCTTGTGAGAAGCTGTTAAGAGTGTTTGTTCAAATTATTGGTGGCGTATTAGCGCTGCTTATATTTTGATTCAAGTTGGATCGGCATTTGGTGACACTAGCATAACAGATAGGTTGCGCTTTAAATTGTGATTTCAAAATCTTATATGGTATTTACATGTATATGTATTTGTATTGTAAAAAGGGCTTGTAACTGAATCATTAAAGTTGTGTTCAATGTTTTCTATTGTTTTTAAATATGATGCTTTGGTCCTGTTTCCTGGGTTAACTCCTTTGGCTCCGCTTTGGCTGTGGTGATTTTCTTTTCAGTGACGGGGCACTCAATACCAGAAAATATTCGCGCCACTAACCCCATAGCCAGTTACAAATATGGGTAGCCGGATTTGTCAGCTATAGCCTGCTTTTTTCAGAATAAATGTCCATGATTGAACGGCTGCGCTATTAACCCATTAGTCATCAGCACTTTTGTTACGAAATTAAAGCGTGCCCGCTGGATAGGGTTAAGAGTGCACTTTTAGCATTTGATGACTCTAATAATGAATATCAACCAGTACCTGAAAAGAAAATATCTAAATGTTTTACATCTACAAATATATAGCTTTTATCTTGATAAAGTAATATTAATTCACTTTTTAATGGGTCTCTGGACAGTGAGATTTTGCTAAAAGAGTGAAAGGAGAGAGGTGATGCACTGTGTTTTTGCTTTAGTCAAGACCTGGAGAATTCCATCAAGGGCTGTTCAGAAAATGTTTTATGCACATCTCTGAATGCTGACAGTCTACCAGATAGTTGTATAACACACTCCCCACTGGCCTTGATGTGGGTGGAATACATCACTGTCTACTGTGGGCTTTGTCACTGGATATGAAAAAATGGCGGCATGTTAAGTTTTTATATGACGTGTCTCAATACTATTATTCTCAAAATAGTAACATCAAATGTCACAATCGAAGTGAATCCAAAGCTAATAAGAGCATCCATGTCATTTTAAATGCCATGTAACTATCTCATGATATTAACTCTACATGTTACCTACAAATCAGCAAGGGCACACAACCATTGAGTGATTCAGCCTAATAGTTTGGAAATTTTCTGGTAGGCTAAAAATAGGCAGGCAGACATGATGGCTTGAAGCCATGAATCTCAGCTCAGTATATCACTGATAACTCAATGGCTGAATGATTTGTTGTTTGAGTTTCAGGTAAACCACCTGGCTGTTGTTTCTTGCTCACAAGGCCTTAACGTAATGGTCAGTTGAACTGTAACTTAATTTGCAATCTACTTGTATGGCAACATGGGCTCTTTTAATTTTGTTACCAAGTAACAAAAAAAAGACAGGAGTCAAATCCTATAATTGCGTACAGAATGTCACTGCAGATTAGTTTAATATGTGTATACAGTGATGTTTAGGTTATGCATATAATTTGGTATGGCATAATACATATACACCTCAATTGTGAATACAACAGTAAGTGTATAATGTGGGATATGAGTAGAGATTTGCATAAAAAACAAACAAACAAACAAAAAAAAACATTAGACTAATTCAAATACATTATAGGGATTTTCCATGCTAGCATCTTAGTGCAGTGAGCCAATTCCAGTTGGCTGGCATTTTCTAAATCAACACTGTTACGTGACATAAATGTCATTGCGAATCATTCACATCAATTACTTGGTTTTGACTACCGGCATTCAAAGCATTTGTAAAGTTTGCCTTGCTGCAGTTTGTATTACTGTGTGAACGAGAACAAGCTATATGTGAGTACACAACAATTGTATTGACTTGTTATAAAAATAACATAAAAATTTGCTTGGCTTTTCCAAATAAGTAAACTGAAAGATAGATGCAACCCACATTTGTGGAAGATGCTTGGGCACAGACTGTTTTTAACCTTAGGTGCTACTCACTGACTGACTGATGCGGTGGAGTACATTCATTATTCCTGTTTCTCAGTATCCGTGCCAAGCATATGTCTGCTTGGAGCTGCGTGAGTGGGACTAGTCAAAATACCGAGCTTCACAAGTAGGAATAACCCAATCTCAGAGCTTCACAAGGCACACAGATAACTGAACACGATGTGTTAAGTGCTTGTGTACCAACTAACCTCGTAGCAATCTATGGCTCGCTTGATTTTGTTAACGTAATTGCTGTTGGGAATGCCCAGTTTGTCCCATTGGCCTTCCGCGTGCCCATTCAAAATCGTCTCAGCGCCCTTGTTCCTGGCATCAAAGCACAATATGTCCTAAGACTCACTCCATGTCAACAGCTCATCAGAAAGCGGATTATTGCTGACTGGAGATTAATTTGGTTGGTTCCCGCCATGGCGCTTTGGGGCGACAACATTTATTGTAATTTACGATGCCAGTGGCCCGCTGGGCACCAGGCTTGGGGCTTTATGGTAGCGCGGGCCATAATGAGAGTAGAATCCCCTCCACGAGTGTCCTTAATTACAATTGTGTTTCCATCTTCCATAACAGTTAAGGCCCGGCCAATAACAACACAGTGGGGTGAATTCTTGAGGGACACTCACGCGAGGAGCGTTTTGCCATTTCAAATAGCAGCCCTCACATCAAAGGTGCTCCGATGCTGACTCCCTTGTCACGGAAGACAACTAAACAAACAGTAAAGGCATCCAATCAAAAGTTCTTCTGCTCCCTTGCGCGGTCTCTCAATTCGGGACTTTGTTCACACTTAATTGTCTCTTGATAGATTTACATGGGGGACTGGAATGTATGTGACAGATGACACACGCGCGTATTTGTATGGGATGTATTTTCCCACATTTTTAGCACCCATTTTCACAACTGTAGCCTACTGCTTTTAGACGCTTCAGTTTTAAGGAAAAGTTTCTTAGCTCACATAGAAGCTACATGTCATTGCTTTTCCACTCGCCTTTTTTTTGTTAGATTGTGTTTTATCTTTGTATAATGTGCGAAGCAAAAGGCTGTGTCCATTTCAAAATCCATTCATATTCAATATATGTGGGATCTTTCTATTATGGATGGTACAGGCATTTCACTGCCCATTTTAATGAGGTCTCGTTGGACTGAGATTGTGAAAGAGGTTATAAGCCAATGTTACTACAAGCTGAAAGTAGGTCTTGTTGGGTCCAATCCTGTGTTTGAAACAGATCTAAGCTGAAGAAGCAGAAGGCTTCAGGAGAAACCATGGTGTGATAAAGTCTACAGTTCAAAGAAGAACCTTGTCTTTTGTAGGTACTCAGGACAGGACTGGTTAAGAATGACTATAGTATATATAACGTACCAGCTTTCTAAAGATTAATTCTGTTGTATTAAAGTAATTTGTGCTCGTTCCAGACAGACCATGCAGCAATTTGCTATATATTCACATTTATTATAATAATAATAATAAGAATTATATATACAGTATGTTAGAAATTTGATAGGAAGACTTTTATGCATGTTCTTTCTTAGATTAATTATCCTGTTCCTCACTGTTATGTCTTTTCGCTCCAACTAATAACTGATAGATGTGATCACTCTTCATAAGTGAATCAGTCTTACTCCTTTAAATAACATTGTCCTTTGACTCCTCTTCCCAGGGCCATCACATGCCTTCATAATCTTGCATCGTCTATGTATTTGAAGGATCATATATGGTCTGATGATCAAATTTGAAATGTGAAACATTATAAAACAAAACAAGACATCCTAAAAAGTGCATCTGTTGTTGCAGAATTCAGTTGCACTTTCTGTAAACACTTAAATATGCTTTACCCCCAAACAAATTCCTTTGTCCGTAATGTCCCTGCATGGTAATGGACTCTAGCCTCCAATGTGTCAATATTATCACAGTTGGCCATCTTAAAGAACCTGCTTGAAAAAAATAAACAGTTGTTGTTATTCAAACGACAGTCCCCAACCTCTCAGTCGATGACCACAGTCAGATCCTTTCCTGTGATGTCCTTTTGAGAGAAGAGCATGACCTTTGTTGGGGTGCATCTTCATTTGTTGACTGTCTCTCAGTATCTGCCAGCCTGAAAGGTCACTTTCACCTTGACATAGAATGGGACAGTGCAGCCTTTTTTGTGCTCAACTGACACAGGAATTCAGAGTTTTAAATGTCAATGTCTGTAACTTCACACTAGATGAACAAAAGTGATTCCAACTTTTGTCCCAACCGGGTTCGCAAATAAAACCATTTTGGAAAGGTTTTGTTGCAACAGTTTAACTCAATTGCAATACTTCCTTACAGGGATATCAAGATATGCTGCAAAGTATTTTCATGGTTCATGAAAATATTCTGGATTTTCTGACTGCAAAAATCAATTATAAAATCCCAGTGCAGTTGATTTGTTGTATATTGACGTTTGAATTTTTGTATATATAGACAAAAATCTTACTTAAAATAACTTATTGATAGGCCATCTTAATTTCCAACACTTTTTAAGGGAATATGAAAAGGCAGTGTTTTTCCTCATCCATGCATAATACACGATTCAGCCAGAGTGAAACATTGCATATGGCCTTTAAATCCTGTATCTTTGTATGTATCACCCACCGTATACAGATACAGGAATCCTGAGTTTTAAATGTCATTGCCTGTTACTTCACACTAGATCAGCAGAAGTGACTTCCAACTTTGGTCCCAACCGGGTTTGCATATAAAATTATTTTCAAAAGGTTCTCTCGCCACTATTTAACTCAGTTGCAATACTTCATTTACAGGGATATCAAGATATGATGAAGAACAGTTTCATGGCTCATGAAGAGATTATGGATTTTTTAAGTGAATGCAAAAATCAATTAAAACATCACAGTGCAGTTTATTTACATTTTAATTTGTGTATAGTGGAGACGTAAATCTTACAAAAAATTTGCTCAGTCAGGACAATTTACGATGCTTTAATGTTTATTGCAATAACGTAGTGATAGATTGAAAGATGGCGTCAAGGGTCTGCCGCTCTGAATTAATTCCCCACCCATGGGCATGCTCAACTCTCGTGTGAAACCATGGGTAGTCAGCAGATACCTTCAGATTCCCCCTGACAGATACTGAACAACACACCCAAAGTAGGTGGAGGCTGGGGTGGAGGTGGGTGCTCTGCAGCAAGGTGTACTCCTGCTTGCTACTCAGCGCCCACCTCCACCACAGCCTCCGCCTACTTTGGGTATGCAGCAGTGAGCATTGGTGCAGTTTTAGGAGCCAGTAGTAAGCATTGAAGCGTTTGTTGGAGCCATTGTGGTGAGTGAACTGCGGTTTAAGAAGACCGCGTTAAACTATTGAGCATATGCGAGTGGTTGATTGGCGTGACGTGGATAATTGCTTTTGTTTGAGTTGTCCGCCTGATCCAGCTCTGCCGAGGCGTCACTCTAGTTATTGATATGCTGTCTTAATCTCCCAACATTTTTTAAGGGAATATGAAAAGGCATTGTTTATCCTCATGCATGCATAATACACGAAACACTGCATATAGCATCTTTGTATGTTGCTCACCTACTGTATAGGCTGCAGACATCTGGAATGAATAAAGATGAGGATAATTCAACAGAAGAAGAAGACGACAACTGTGGAATTGTGCACAATGGAAATATATCTACTATTAATAATTCATATCTGTCATGTAAACAATTTTAACAGAAAGAAATGCTCGAATCGTAGACCAACCAACAGGTGGGTTCAATTAAAATTGTGCTTTGTCTGTTGTTAAATAAAATATTACAAGTTCCATTAATATTTTTCAAATGGCCTACAGTTTAAAACTGGTTAAGCATGAAAAGCTGTACCTGTGGTAACTACAGTCTTGCACATCAGATACAAAGAAATGCTGGATGGCATCATTCATGTTCATATCTGCATGAGTGATGGGCTGCACGGCCTGACCACAACAACAAGTTATGCTTCTGACAGTTGGCTTGCCAAGCTCTCTCTCTAAAAAAAAAAGCACTACTTAAGGTTGACCATCAACACAAAGAATGTAACAGGCTTATATCCAACCAGGCCATTTTACAGTTGTTATCGTTTAGAAATTCCCCAATATATCACGATGTTGCTTATGTTTTTAGAAGCCAGGTGGAGGGTAAATTAAAATGACCCCCTACAAGAACTTGACCTCTCTTCACCTGTTCCCTGTCCTTGTCACAATATGGGCTCTATTCCAAATCAGCAACCTTAATATACTGGCCATGGTAAAAGACTCATGGAGTACAAGAGGCTGGCCTGATCGAAATCGAAATATATGGTGGTATTGTTGTAGCCAAATTTGGGCATCCTAGCGGATGTTCCGGCCTGGGATGTGGTTCAGGTGTGAGGGAAGGGTCAGAGTGAAGGCCAGGTCACCACAGAGACAGCATGTGCTTTTTTGGAGACACTGAAGGCTAGACGTTTGTGTCTTAGTCATAGCATAAAGTTATGTCTAAGTTTCCTGTGCACGTGTTCTTAGTTACGCTGATTATGAACATGTGGTCCACCTTGCCCAATGAAATTATTGTTTATCTTAGATCTTTATACTCGTTAGAACCTTGTCAACTAGTCAGAACCTGCTATGTCGTTGGAGTGAACTGACTGTAGTAATTTCTCTGTGTACAGACTCTGACTCAGACTGTGTAGTCATCAATAAAATTGCACTTGATCATTTCATGGTTTCTCCCTCATTAATTGGTTATTTTCTGTCATAGATTGAAATTATCCATTAAATTATCGGGGAGGTGTCAGAAGCATACCTTCCAAATTCTGCGGAGAGGCCTATCTCCAGATAATAACGTAAACTCAAAGAGCAGACCAAATGGACTTGTTCTTTTTATCCTTGTCTTTTATCTTGTCAGTGTCCAACTGTCTCTGTGCCTCTGTGTGAAGGTAATATAGCGGACAAGTCAAATAGCTATATTTGTAATGGTGATAAGGTCCAGCATAGCCATAATTATAATTAGTCTTATATAATATTATTATCATTATTATTATTATTAGTAGTAGTAGTAGTAGTAGTAGTAGTAGTAGTAGTGTTGTTGTTATTATTATTAAGGATCGGTATGGATCTGTATTGGAAAATAATATTATTTATTACAAACATTGGTTGTTTTTCTTTTGCTAAAATGTTAAATGCCGTAATAGAAAAACATTAAAAAATAAAATACAAAAAAATAACTAGCTTGGCTTTCGTCTCAAAGAGTGATATTGAGGAGCCATTTTAAATCCCATACATATTTCGGATTCCCACTTTCCGAATCAAAATACACAAAAAAGAGACGAGCATATTTGTATTCACACTTTACCAGCCAGCGAGGTCATAGATATCTCATCTTCTTGGGTACTGAGGACCCCCCTGGGCATGGTTCCCACCGGCATTCAGCATTTGTAGTAGAAACAGCGCCATTCTCTTCAGTGAACGGTGCCTCTCGTCCTCATACAGTGTTTTTGTGTGAGATTTTATTTTTTATTTTTTTATAGCTGTCTTCGTCTGGTGAATTTGATCCGAGGAGGCAGACCACTCCCTGCCACTCCTCAGCTTTCTCTCTGGCGATCATATTTACGTTTGATGGCAATGCAGTGTGGCACATATCTTAGTGGATCACCATGTGTTGCAGCTCTCAGTGTTATATGCAAGAACATGTATGCCTCAAAGCTGTGAGAAGACATTGCAGACGGGGATTTTCCATGAACAAGAAATGTTCTTGCAATTTGCAATCAATTAATTAATTTCAGGGTACAGATAAATATAATGTCTACAAAGACATTAATGGAGCACAACTGAGTGTAATTTGTGCATTGTGTGTAGCTGCATTGTAAATAACAAAGCGTTTGTGTTTTTGTTTTTAAAGACGCCACTTACTTTGAAATTTGTGTTGCAAAAGCAGTTATGATTGTATACTGTTTGTAGAAAAGCATATGAATAATGTACTTTTAAAAAAAAAATGAATCATAGACTTCAATATGGTAGTTTTTGCATGGTAAATTATCCATAGGCAGAAGGCAAGGCACTTACTTGCTGAAAACTGAAAGCATTTATGTAATACACGTTATGCTGTGATAGATTTATTTTAACACTGATCAACAAAAATCCCACTTGACCAAAGCATTTTATATAATGCCCCACTTGTACATGCAATTTTTATGTTATTACTATCGAGGATGTAGCCCAGATAAACTGACTATACCTAATACTATAATGTGCCCATAATTAACTGCCTTTTTTTCGGCCAACTTGGGAGTCATAGATCCTATTATAAGGAAATTGACACCTATAGTCAGTGACGCTCTTTTTCAATAGCTATGGCAATACATATCCTTAAGGACAATTCTGCCTGAAAACATTTCTGTAATAAAGAGAATGACAAACAAACAAGTGCTGCGCTCTATTATGCTTGATAGGGGAAATAAAATGTTCCATTAGTGCTACATATAGTTATTTCCAACCAGTATCATTCCGTTGCCTCTGCATCTTGCTTTTGCATTGTTTTCGGTGGAGAAACCATGAAGCCACTACTTGATAATTTATTGTTTTGATTCGATGTGGACTCCTAGTAAGTCAAAAATATGTCTCCGTAGGTTTCTTACTTTCTAACTACCACTTGAATATGAAGTGCAGTCTCTAAGGCCAAAAAACAGACAGCAGCTAAATAAATACACATAAATAACACATTCGTGTTTGTCAATTCATACTATAAAATGCATAGTTGTCTCCTCCGGCTCTTGGCTATCAGCCTCATACAGCTTTGCAGAAGGATATTGTAAGGGAACATAATTACCTTTTAAATTAGTAGGTTGCCATAGTGTCAAGGTCCTCAGAATGTTTTCATGGACCATAACAGGCCGAGAGGTGACACTGAAGTCAAGGACAGAAAGGAGTATTTCTGAAACCATGCCCTCATGTATGAACTGAAAACAAATAAAACATGACTGGAATGGGCTCTACGGAGCATGTTCGCAATGCAAAGAAACATGAAGCTATAGAAAAGAGTCCCAGAGAGAACACTAATGCAACAGAAACAGATCCAAGCAGGAATCCTGTTGTAGATACCCAGACATTCATGTTATATTATGGCCTTAAAATAAATAAATAAAGCCACTAGTGCACAGCGAAACACACCTAAAGTACAGGAGGTCAAACTATGTCCCAAGGGCCAAAAAAACGACATGTGCGGAGTTCCCAGATCAGATCGTTTATGTTTTCCGTTCTAAAGGCCATGCAAGTTCAATTACATGCCTCACTCAAGGTATCGTCTAGCTCACTAAGTATCATGGATTTCATCGTGATTAAAGGAGATTCCTTAAGTGTCTGGGATTGCTCAAGGTTAATGCTGCAAATGATAAAACAAAGACGGGAGGAATTCAATCTAGAACTCAAACCAAATTAGGTTCTGGAGAGCACTTGGACTGCCGCTAGTCAATTGAAATTAGATTGTGAAACAAGAAAAAAGCAATGTGAAATGCCAGCAGTGGAAGTGACACTTCAAACATCGTTTTCAGTTGGTCTATCAAAATGTCACACCAGCAAGAAATATCATCCATACCGTAGGTTTAGTTGTTATAGCTGTAATGTTAGACGATGTAGGACAACGTGTAGAAGGGATTAGTTTCCCTGAGCCTTTATGAGGAGTAAAATCCCAGTAGTATTACAGTTGGAAATGCATCTATTATAAGAGCAATGACACCCACAATGTAATCTAAAAGGTAACATTTATAAAAATGATAAAAGTTCAGTGGAAACAGTCATCAAAGTTCCCTACCCCCTTGATTTATTCAAGGTATACCAAAGACTCCATAGTGCACCTGGTCTTTCAATCCTGGTAATATGTATGTACAGTAACAGCTCTCCTGACATGCCTCTCCTCCTCCCCGCGTGTGCTGCAAATCACAGTGTGGGATTGCGGTCAAAGAACCTGTTGATGGGCCTTGAATCACTCTGTCTGCAGTGAGCTGCAGGAGTTATATCCCAGCAAGCGGGTGCAAATGACCTTAAATATGGTCGTGCAGAATGTCAGTTTCCACACATCATTGACCAATCTCAGACTGCCCCGCCTTGTCTCCGACAGCTCTGACTAAACAGGTCTATCTGCAGCGGGGGGACTGCAGAAGAACGTTAGCAGGTGAAACCTGGCTGGGCCGCGTTCTGCATTGACACCCTATCGCGTCGGGAGCTAGCGGCTGGACGTTGAAGCATCTGTTTAGGGTACCCACCCCTTGTTGGTTTTCAATAGAAATCCAAGCTCTCAGTCGGGGGGAGAGGAAACAATCTTTTTTGTAACACTTTTGTTATGTACCATGGTTCTGAAGAAGAAGAAGATAAAAACAGTCTGTGGCCTCTACTGCCTTTACTTGCAGTCATGCTCTTGTTGCAAAGAATACTCACTACACATAATAACCATTTTAAGATTTGTTTTAACATTTCTGTGGTTATTGTTTATTTATGTATTCTTTACAACTGGGACCTAATTACAAATTAAGTGTTGAACAACTGTAAAATGCTGAACAAGAGTTGCATCGTTTAGCAAGCCCCACATACTGTATTTAGTTAGTCCATCTTTGTTACAGGCCTTTTGTATCTCACAGCTGGGTACTGTTGATTTGCATGGCAAGAGAAGAAATGGAAGTATATAGAAGTATATCTCCACACTGGCCTGGGAACGCCTTGGAATCCCCCAGTCAGAGCTGGTTAATGTGGCCCGGGAAAGGGAAGTTTGGGATGCCCTGCTTGAACTGCTACCTCCGCGACCCGACCCCGGACAAAGCGGATGACGATGATGATGATGATGATGATGATGAGAAGAAATGGATGTTTTGCAGCCACCCCATTCTACTGTTATCAGCGTTTTCATGTACGTGCAATCCAGTTTTAAAATGTTGCGTGCTCCTGCTTTGGTAATGAAAATGATAAATACAATAAAACAAATATCTCCCTTGAACTTCATTTTAACTTTTTGTTTGAGAGGTTTACTTACTTACTTACTTACTAGTTTTATTATTTAATGTATATTTGCTGCCCCTATTAGCCTACAGACATATGAATATAAATACATTATATCAATAAAGTTGAGTTAAGAGTAGTATTAATGGAGGTTAATTAATAACTGAAATAGTTAACGGAATAACATAACGCTAACAAGTTAACAGTCTTTCGGAATGGGTACATATTTGAAGCCCAAATAAGTGTGTCCCTCTATTTTGACTTTTACTGTGGGCTTATCTTTCTTTATTATTATGGCCTAGTCCTTGTAATAACTGAAAATAATAAAAATGTAAGGTCTAATTGTTGGACAGTTATCAATAAATGTGGCTAAAGAACCGAAGTGTTTGAGTTTTAGTGCATTTGGATTGCATAGTTGGTGGTGAAGACATACATTTTTTCAGCACGTTTGTCGATGAGATTATTGTGTTATTATATATAAATCAGTACATATTGCATGTAATCTAAGAAGCAATTAACTGACCAGATCACTCTCTCAAATATGTGGATGTTGTGGAAATACATGTTTGGTTTGAAACAACGACATGTTTGATTCTGGTTACTAATGTCAACTTGTTCTGAAAATGTTTCTGGTCAGGGGACAAGAATTGAAATCACATTACATGGTAAACGGAGCCCAATAATAACATGTACACTTTTAAAAATTATAGACTCCTAAATAGAGATAAAACAATTACACAAGCATGGAAAAGCCTTTTGATGCAATTAGGCTTCACCAGAATCCTCCTCATGGCGCCTATTTTGTCTAAGACACAGCGATTATAGAAAAGCACCAAATGTTACTCATTGGTTATGTGTCTCGTCTCATCTCAGCCCCCCCCCCCCCCCCCCCCCCTTGTAGAATGTCAAGTGCTGTTCCACTCAGTGGGATGCCTCAGATTTGCAGATGTCTCGCGTTGCATGAAAAGCGTATAACTGTGGGGGCAACGGCCAGCCCTGTGACTTCTGTCTGCCTCCCCGAGAGAGACTGTGGTACCAGGCAACGGCTGGTGCAATGGCTTGTATTCGGGACAGACAGAATGGGGAGGACACAAGCTGGCTCCCCAACGCACTGTAATTTCATTAAAGCCGTAGATAGCCAGCCACAGATACTGCTAGTGGTGTTGGGAGACGAGCAGTGGGGTGTTGAGTGCAGTGAATATGATGTGGTAAGCAGTGTGTAAATTAATCCGGCGGGGCTTCGGCGTTACACGTCAAGTGCTGAGCTCTTTGTTTTCTAGTTGCTCACACAGCCAGTGAAAAAAGGGGGTGACTTGTCAAAATTCACAAGCTTTGCCAAGCAACCCTGTCCTAGTTGTTTGTCCCAGATCTGCTGATGCAGTCCTGCCTCTCCTCAATTTTTTTGCTCTAGGCATTTATTATTCAAGCTATTCCTTTTGAAACCCCTCTTTCGTGTTTTGCATTAGGATTGGCTTTGTAGCGGTATCTCTTGTTATGAGCCAACTAAATGTTTGGGGAACATCAAAACAGGATTCAAAATGGAATTATCTTATCGTTTGTCGGGTCTGCATTCTAATACACTTCAATTTATGCGGATTATGGACTTACATGCGATCAATTTGAACAGCTAAAAAGGCTCAGTGGTGGTGTTAGTACCATGACCTGCTCAGAGATAGCAAATGAGCTTGCACTGGGACACCATTTACTAAATCTGCTACATCTTTTTTTTTTTTGGATTATCTTCAGAACTGTTCTATCTTCGCCTCTGGTTGATATTTCATCATGGAAATATGATTGATAGATTGTGCCCTGTTTCTTTTTGCTTCACTGATAAACTTTGGACCAAGCTGTAACTACAGCCTGTTGACAATACCGTTCGCCAAACGTGACTTGCTCAAGGTCATAGCCCACTAGAGTTTTTGAAATGTTAAGATGTTCCCTGAAGTGGCCCCTATCAATTAACGAACACTGATCTGAGACCATCTTAAGAGAAGTAAAGAGTCTAGTTAGGTGCTAATACGACTCTCAAGGACCCCCAAGCTCATCCACACTGTCCCACTTCATTGAGAGCACAGATAAACCTTGTCACATGGTACTTCATATCAAATTTTGTTCACACTGAAAAATCAAGAGTCACATATTCTCCTGATTGCCCAAGAGTGATTACGCAAGCCCTCCAAGAGAAGTGGAACACATAAGGATGGTAGATGGCTCATGAGATTATTTAAAAGATTGAACTGGAATATGAAAGTATTTGCTAAATCACATCTGTTTGAAATCCTCATTTATAGTTGGATGCAGGTGTGTCTGTGATGTATTATAAAATAACTTGATACATGTTGTTTTTCACATATTTATTCATTTATTATTTGCATAATAGGTCTCAACGCTATGGCCGACCTCACCTGTGATCATGCTCTAAAAACAAACATTTATACTTCTATAAATCTATACAAGTTTCAGAGTTCTTCTCAGAGTAATAAGAGTTTTTATCCATGATGTGTTTTACTTAGCCTCCATTGCCAGTCTGTTTACAAACACGGCTTAACACGTACCCACACATTGGACAGTATGTTGCCTTCTTTAATCTTCCTTGCATAATATTTATGCCTTTTATCATTTTTCAAAGAGCTGTGATAGGTTATATGTGGCACAAAATCATTTTTCTTTGATGCCTTTGATCAGATATATGGCCAATTCTGCCACTTTCAATGGGATATGAAACACGAGCGCTTCACTACAAAATGGAGACTCTTTGGGATGCACTGCTTAAGAGTGGTGGTGTATTATGACCCTTGCACTTATTATTTCCTTTAATGAGTCCTATTGCAAATCAAATCTTAACCCAGCTTTTTGGTTTTGTTCGCATGTATCCGTGGGTCAATACCGCATGCAAAATAAATATAGAAAAGCAAATGTTCGTATTCAATTTTTTCACAATGATGAAACCTAGAAATAAATTAATGAAAGGGCACAGGCAGGTTGTGTTATCATAAATAATGATATTTATTTATTTTGTATTTATTATTTATTTATGAATTTATGTAATTACAGCAAAACAAAACACACCCTTTCAGAAAACTGCATTGGAAAAGTTGTACAATTGTGATAGATCTGAACCTTTTTTGGCTACCTGACATTTGTTTTTTCTTTCTTTTTACTTGTCAAATGCACTATTTGTAGGTTCTTTGGATAAAACATTATGCTACAGTAAATAACTGTAAGGTATATAATGAATAATTGTTTCCTTAAGTGCCTCCATCACTCCATTGTGCCATTTCAGTACATTTTCAATTGAACATTGATGTGTTAAATCCAACCCATTCCGACTTCTCATGTTTCCACTCACTAAAACTGAACTTGAAGTGTGTGATTATACCCATTGGGTTTTTCTAATCCTATTTCCTTCTCCCTACCCCAAGGCCCCACCTGAAAGTAGTCCCACTATGCTGAATTCACGGCCAGAATCGACAATGTGAATCTGCCATGGGGACACGGTAAACAGCAAAGGTTGCCCAGAGCTATGGAGTATCCTGTTCTTTGGCGAGTCAATTAAGCAGCAAATGACCCCTAAAATCTACTGTAATAAGGCAACGCAGAATCACTGTTAATACATCACAATTATGACAGTAATTGGTTCTGACGGTTGGTTGCTTGTGCTGTACAGATACTTTTTGAAACCGAGCAATAAAAACAAAACAAAAAAGATACCACTAAAAGGTGTGATTAAAGTAATCAGTTTTTATAGTTGACATCTGTGAAACCTGGCATTGGTGAGTGCCACGTGTGGCAACAGAAAATCTGTGAAATATTATTACCCTTGACTTAGTGCATCAGGGTAGTGAAGTATGCACGTAATAAAAAAAATAAAAAAGGGGGGGGAGAAACGTTGTTAAGGGCCTCTCTTGCTCTTGTAATTATACATATATTAGCACCTACAGCACTCCAGATGGTGAAGTTGTGTCTGTTATTCTTGATTCAAGAGGCTTTGTGAGATTAGAAAAGCCCATTCCCAATAGCAATAGCTGTTGTAGTTCATGCTAGGTCGAGCCAGATGTTGCTCAGATTTCAGATTACCTTTTCTCACATTCTTTTACATTTTCAGTGTAGTGTCAGCACAGTTTAGTTTAGGTATGTTCCAATGAACAACAACTTGAGGGGTATATGACAACAAGGAAAGGGTTTTATTCTTGAGGGACATAGTAGAATAGTATAATATTCAGGCACGAAAATCGATGTAATAACTCCTTTGCACAAGTAACAATAATTAGATGTCCATGTGTGGGTTTTCTGCATGACCTTTGTTGAAGACCATATCATTGATTTGAGAAGATAATTAGCTTGAGAACATGATCAAGGTCAGTCTCAGTTGATATTGGCACTTGGTGAATATTGTGCTGAAACCTTGCCAGGACCATTACCAATTCATAAGCTATTAATGGCTGAATGATATTATCCAAACGGCCAACCACCATTTCTCCATTAAAGCCTGCTAAGCAATCAATAAATAAATAAAAATAAGTAATTAGGTATTAAAATATTTATAACATTATAGTTGATAGCACATTTAAAATTAAGAAGTCATATGTGATAATCATATATAAAGTTAGTTTAATTGAACGTTGTGTGGTCCTATCATGCCAGGAAAGTTGGGTCAGTTGTAATAGTGAGGTCACCACAGTCAGTAGATATTTACACATATTTCCATTGTGTGTCAGGCCCATTCTGTATATTTGCAAAAGGCATGAAGTTGAAGCAAGTCTCACTAAATGAGCTGTGGATAGGACTTTTAAAGATGAAGGCAACCTTCTGTGGGATGCGCCGTATAATGGGGGACAGTAAACAACCTATCGATAAGTGCTGTCCCATTTTACTGTCCCGCCTGGTCACTCTGAACACAGAGACACACGCACAGTTCTCTTCCATATAGCTAACTTAGCTCTCATCCTAAAGTTGGACTATAGTTCCTTAATTACATTAAAGTTTGGTTTGTGCACAGTGACACAAGGGCCTTTCTGTGTGGAGTTTCTATGTTCTCCCTGTGTTTGTGTGGGTTTCCACCGGGTGCTCCGGTTTCCTCCCACTATCAAAACATGCCAGGGTTAATACTACTATTAGTGCCCTGACCAAGGCACTGTCAGTAGAACGAGTTGGTGTCTGATGTGTGTGTGCAAAGTCTGTTGCAATATGTTGGGTGAACAAGTCTGGCGCAAATTGGCTGCCAACGTGGTATCTGTCCCTTTGTTGTGTGTACTTAATTGGCGACCAATTTTTGTAAAGCTCTTTGAGTCCTGAGAAAAGTGCTAAAAAATAAATACAATTCATTGTTATATGGGGGCAGCACGGTGGCTTGGTGGTTAGCACTGTTGCACTGTTACAGCAAGAAGGTCCTGGGTTCAATCCCCACCTGACCCGAGGGCATTTCTGTGTGGAGTTTGCGTGTTCTCCTCGTGTTCGCGTGGGTTTCCTCCCACAATCCCCAAAAAAAAAAACATGCAGGTTAGTCGGTGACTCTAAATTGCCCATGAGTGTGAGTTGTTGTTTGTCGCTATGTGTCAGCCCTGCGATAGACTGGTGACTTGTCCAGGGTGTATCCTGCCACTCGCCCTGTGTCGGCTGGGATAGGCTCCAGCGACCCTGCGAAGGATACGCGGTATAGCTGATGGATGGATCATTATTATAATGACATCCCAAAATGGAAACCACTTGGTTGGCTCTAAGGTAACCTATTGTCTTTTTACACGAATTACAGGTCACTCCTTAAATATTTGGGAGCAACCTCTAACCCCAGTGAAGCAAGCCCATCTACCTCCTCTGCTAAGACTTCGTTGGAACCCCTGCATGACCATGAAGGCGTCACTGTGTGATCTCGCCTAGGGCCCTAAATTAGCCCGCACCGCCACTGTTTGTTGGCGTAAAAGTTCAGGTTCAGACATTATGGATACTTACAATAGCAATTGAACATCTAAGGGTTTAAAGATGTGTCATTCCCTGAATATATTTTGTTTTACACAAGATAAAAATCCTCAGGAGCATGTGGAAAATGCACATCAAAGCACACTGCAAATCAAGGTCCCAATTGTTCTGTTTTAGAAATGTAGATACCTTTCTTTTGATGTGCCTTTCAAAGCCACACTAAGCCCTGAAAACTCCCCCCATGTGTGTTCCAGGGGCTCAGGGTGAATAAAGTGGATTTAATATCATGTTTAAGTCAGAACGAAATGTCTGCTGCAAAAAAAAAACACAAAAAAAAACATATCGACATCAGTAAGGAAACCAAATTCAAAATAGTTTCACTGATAATGAACTGATGGACCATGTGATTTAGTTAATGGAAGGTATTATTTGTTTCACGTCACTTATTTTATATCTTACATTTAAATTTATGAACTTTCAAATGCTGTTGAGTGTAAGAAATATATAGAAATTAAGAAACCAAAGGCATATGTTAAAGGACGATATCAGGCAAACTACTGGCCGACAGAGAGTGATACTACTACTACTACTAATAATAATAATAATACATTTTATTTATATAGCGCTTTTCTAAAACCCAAAGTCGCTTCACAGCATCAACATAGATAACATGACACAAATAAATAATTAGACTGAAATGGTTAAACAGACAGACAGCAACAACATTTCTAACTATATGTAAGCAAAGGATAGTATCAGTAAAAGAAAGGGACCGGATTCTAAACAGAGTTAACTAGGGTATGCTAGGGTTAAAAGATATGTTTTAAGGTGGGTTTGAAAGGCTGACAGAATTACAAATTAGAGGAAAGTTTAGGTGCTGCCCTAGAAAATGCACGCTCCCCAAAATGCTTTAGTTTTGCTTTTGGAATGACCAATTGCCCGTCTGCAGCGGAACGTAGTGTCCAAGTAGGATGGTATGGTTGTAGCAGTTCAGTGAGGTAGGGAGGGGCCAAATTGTGTAAAGCTTTGTAGGTGAGGAGAAGGATTTTGTAGATGATGCACTGGCTGACCAGAAGCCAGTGAAGGTTAAAAAGTACGGGGGTTACGTGCTCAGAAGATTTTGTGGAGGTGAGAAGCCGAGCAGCAGAGTTTTGAACCAGTTGTAGTTTATGGAGAGAGGTTGTGCCGATGCCGAAAAGAAGTGAGTTGCAGTAATCAAGACGGGAGAAGATGAATGAGTGAATGAGTTTGGCAGCTGCATTCTGGGAGAGGGATAGTCGGATTTTAGCAATGTTTCTAAGATGGAAGAAGGATATTTTGACCATGTTATTGATATCAGCGTTAAACGTAAGTGTGGAATCCATTAATACGCCAAGATTGCGTGCTAAAGTGGAGGGAGAGACTGTAAGACCATCAATGCATCATTATACATATTGTAAACCATGCCTTTACCTTGTAGTCCTGGATACTTTCTTTTATTTCTTTGAGTGTCTTCCCAGCCTGACGCTCATACCATTATGGTCCACTGTGGATGCATGGCAAGGCCACCTGATCTGTTAAAAAGTTCAATTCACCAGTACGTTCTGAGATCAGAGCTTTTGTAGTTCTGTACTTCTTTTAGTACAAAAGAACCAAACTGAAAAAGGTTGAAGGGAGCATCGCTGCTGAAACCGTACTGTAATAAAAAGAGAAAAATGCTTTGTGTAGAAAGGAGGTAGTGTTACAGCAGAAGTCCATTTATATCAGTAAATAGCGGTCAGCCTATATGTCACTCACCACAGCTAGTCTGCCCGTACAATTTACACCGCACTCTGTGTTGTGAATCTATTGGATATTTCCCAATTTAGCTCCCTTTTTGGGAGGGCATAACATAGTAAAGTTGATGTACCACTGTAAAAGTATTTATATATTTAAATATAGCAATATAAAAAACATTTTATTTAAATAATATTTTGCAGAAATAAAATTCCCACGGTATGTGTCAGTACCTACTGTATATATGTTTGCATTATTTTAAAGCTTTACTAGAATAAAATATCTAAAAAAGCAGATCAACTTTATAATTAGTTATATAATTGACATGTCTTTATTGATCTGATGCTGTGTTGAAATGACTGGACAGTGTGACACCACACGTTGCTCTTGAATCATCAGTTTAGATATTTAAAAGGCTTGAAATAGAATTGACATTGTTTTCCATGGTATGACAGGAAAAATACTTGTCACGACAACATTAAGAGGACTGTATAAGCACACATTTCTAAACAAAATTGTATTTCTTATTGTGCCTTTGAAGGATGTTCTATTTGACCAACCAGCCACATATTAGCCAATAAAAACTACGACAACAATGTATATATTTCACTGCATTGCTTAAGGTAAAGAGCAACCTACTACCTCCATCAGCATGTGGCTTATTTTCATGTACAAAAAAGAAACACGTAATGCTTATAATGGTTATGACTTGGCAGTTGACCGATTTTCTTATGTTGGAGACTTTTCTTAGAATAGAATTGGTTCACCATTTTAGCCAAAAGCAACAATCTCACTACATTTGCTGGTAACGCTTCAGTTCTTTTGTTTTGCTCAACACAGAGCTTTTAATTCTATTTTATTTGACAAGGGCTTTTGTATTATTTTTCATTCAAATATGGTAATAATGGAAAAGAACAGTCACCAATGCACAATAATAACGATTGTCTTGATCCCAAATACTACAACAACGTCAATTGTTAATGGCAAAACCATTTTGGAGTGGTGTTTACTTTGGGGACTACGGCTTGAGGAAACATGAACTGGAACCCTTTGAAGTAAATGTGTGGACTGAATTGTTTTCCCAGCTCCAGAACAATAAATGTAAGAAGGCCTCTCGCCGGGCCACAGCAGGCCACATTTCAATTGCCTCACCACCAAAACACAACATGACAAAGAGCCCATTGAGATGAGATTATGGCATGAAATACTGGCAGCCAGGCCTTCTCCATGGCCACGGGGACTGAGGCTACATTTACTAAGATTCATTTTCATACTAGGGTATCTCTCAAGTGTTGCAAACTCAGACAGCTACTTTGAATTCCAACTTTTAGTAGGCAATTGCAACGGCACTATCCTATTATTATTTTTTTCTTCATTAAAGACATTCCGGCTGTATTTGGCAGCAGATGGATTGCGGAGTTAAGCATGCCTTAAAGAGCCCTAAGTGTGTGTTTTATGAGGTCTGAACGGGTTATAATGGGGGAAAGGGTTTATATTGTCATGCCTGTTTGAAGTCTTTCAGCTAAGATTTTGCCAATGGTCTTTGGACTTATTCGTTGTTTTACAATCAGGCCTAAAAATGAATCAATTATTTGTGCATTTAGCATGGCTCCTTGTTTCGTTCTATCATTGTAAAGGATATATATTTGTTTTTAAATGAAATTTTAGTTCTTTTTAAATGCCACTCCGACTTGTTTGTACACAGTTGTTTGTTACATTGGCTCATTGTCGTTCATGGATAGAAAAAGCTTGACAGCACTGGTCACTAATTAACGGACTCCTGTCCCGGTCTGGATCCCATGAAGAATTTCTACAAACATAATTTCATCCAAATACTTTATAATAGGCCAAAGGGTTGACCAAGATTTGCCTTTCTGCTGTTGCAGCCTAGTCGTTACTAGGCTCCTCAAACAGGAGAATGTTGTTCATTTGTGTGCGTTACCTGCATCACTTGCACAGCACTGCCAATCGTTTTGGGTCTGTAGCAAGGCACTCATTTCCGCTGTGTACGATTTTTTTTTTATCTCAGTCATACAGGGAAAGCTAGATTAAGCAACAAAAATAGCAAGTAGCAAAATAAATGGCTTGTTCCAGTTAGTGTGAACACACTGTCACCAGCACCCCAAAACAAGGATCTTAGTCAAGAAGAAAAGTAGAAGTAATGCCTACATATGAAAACAAATACATACAAATATAAAAAATTGTAAAGCCAAATTCAGTTAAAGAAATCCAACGGTCCACAGCTTTGAACTATTTATCTGAAAAACCTTTTAATTAATTTCAGGTGAATCAAGGAAGATCCTGCAGGATGAGCTATATAGTAGGGTTTTGAATGTGACTATTCGAGAAGAGACCACAGTCTCTTACCTTTAGCTAAATGTGACCACCACTAGTGCGGGGAGTTTTTGACAGTTAAATAAGAGCTACTCACATAATATAACTGTCGTCTGTGAATTACCTGTACAACACAACCAAAAGAACCAAAGGACGAGGTGATACAGATGGGTGAACGTGTACTTTACAGTGTATTTAGCGTCATCTTCTTCTCAACCCTCTGTTTGATTTGATATGTTCAACACAATGCTCGCTCCTGGTTGTCTAGTGAGATTTTACCTTCCCTTTTCCCGTTATCTGTGGACATTCAGTCATTTAGTTCAAGTTATAAAAGACAGCAAAAAAAAGTGAGTGCAATGACACAAGCAGCTGCCGAGTAGCTAGGCAACCCCAGAGATCTACTCCGGAAGACCTTGAAATATATCTTTCATAATAGTGTTCATTGTTGGCATGCTTTTTCTTTACTCATAATAACTGAGATACATAGTTTATGTATTATTTGTCCAAGTATTGTAAGGTTAACGTGAAAATAACAATGCTGCTCCGTCTACCTTGATTTGGAACATAAAGGAACAAGCCATGCTTATTGAATTGATATGAGCAACTCACTCAATTTCAGTTCTTTGACAATCTCTCATAGGTGCATGCATGTGGGTTTCTGTCACAGAATTACATGCGCTGCATTTTTCTTGGTCTTAGGTGATGACCAATGTAGTATAAACGGATATTTAGGTTAAAAAAAATTACATAACCAGGTAGGAATATGTTTAGGATCAGAAATGTTTATTTTCATTTGCTTTTTCAGACCGACATTGTGAATTTTCCAATAAACCTTTGAGGAGAAACTGTCTCTGACTGTTTTTGGTTGGCGTTTTACAGGGAGGTGAATCTTTAAACTTTCTAGCTAATCTTCAGCTGTGGTCTCTTATGGCTACAGAACTGGGTTTTTTTAAGACATCAAAATTACCATCTCATAGTGCTTGGGGAATTATAATGTATACGTTAAGTGTCACAACAATGTCAGCTGGCCTTGCAGAGGTTACGGTTGAAAAGGTTTTTTTTCAAGGACATCACCAATACAAAACCAAATTTTGATGGACACCATTTTTATCAAATAAACACATGTTTCTTTGTTGTGTTTTTTCACCAGCCTCACCTCTATTTCATAATTCATGACCGCCTGGCTGTATGTGGTGAATGTCTGCACCCCTTTGTTCTTGATCATACACAAATGTCTGACTTCCTGGGACTCAATGGTGAGTAGATGAAAAGCAAAGGGAAGTGATTCAAATGTTGCTAGTCAAGCCCTTTGCTTTTAGGGGTCGCCCACCCACATGTGTAGGTTCAAAGCCTCCTCACCCAGGACACAGAGAGAGAGAGAGAGAGAGAGAGAGAGAGAGAGAGAGATTGAGGGGGTAAACAGAGAGGGGCACCTGCAGGCATTTCGGCGGCCAGCTAGGAACACAAAAATGGCGTGGGCACTCTAGTGGCGTATTTGCTCATCAGCACAACAATGAGAGCCCTAGCGTGCGTCAGTCATTTTGTACTGTTTGTTTTGCCTAACCTTCTCTGCTCTGGGCGAGCGCGGTAGTTAACTGAACATCAGCCACGCTTTCCTAGAAGGTCATAGTTCCTAAATTAAATTAAGAAGGTGTGCATGCCAGTATTATTAACCGTGAGTTGGTACAGTGTTTGACACTTCATTATATTATTAATTATGATTGGAAATCTCAAACAATTTAGCTAGTTTAACGTAAACAAATAATACCAAATTAACTGGAAGCCTTTGGAAAAATTAAAAAACTAATTCTAAATATTATTTTCTTGTTTAAGCTTATGTCCTTTAGTGTAGACTATTTTATATACTTTTGGCCTGCTGAAAACTTTTTGAACATGATATGCAAGCATGAAGGGTTAGAAATGCAGCTATGTGTGTTTGTTTGTTGATAACACAACATGTTAACCCAATTAATGTCTCAATCACCAACGGCACTTGTAAGCAAGCACAATGAACTGTGGATCATTACCATGAAATATAGGGAAGGACACTCAAATTGACAATTGAATATTGCTTATGATACATGGATGTGGGTTGGCGATTATACATTTAAAAGAAATCACAGCATTAATATGCAAAGATATAATAAAAAATAATGACACTGTTTAGTACTGTTAAGTGAGATGGGATTGCACAGTTTTTTTTAAGGCCAAGCTATTCTCATTGTTTATAAACGCTTTCAATCACCAAAAAGAGACACAAATTCAAAAAGACCTTTGTAGATTTAGATTATGTAATTCAGTTAAAACAAATTGTGATCGAATTGTCCAGTAGCTTTATATAAGATCACAGTTACTGTAAAATCACTTAGATTTGTTTTTTAGTATGCACGTTTGTGGATCAGAACATAATAGACAAATATCTATATTAAATTTGGCAGTCCATGTACACAACCATTACACATAGAAATGCTTGACGCTGAAGGCTAAAGAAAATAAAGCCTTTGATATAGGGTTGTCAACTTCTTCCTGCTGGCTGTAGTGACATGTTGTTTACGTGCACCTTACAAGCACGTGTGATTGACATGTGCAGGCACACTCATAGTTCAATTGAGTCATTTAGCACAAACTGTGCACTGACAATTGTGAAGGTATAGAAAGGCATAGAGGAAGACTGATTTAGTTTGGGGTAAGGACACAGCAGTTAAAAACAAACAATACATGTAATAGAAGAAAAACTCGTTAAAGATGAATATATTGCTATTATGGTCCTGCTTTGAGCATTGCAATTATTTCTCTTCTTGAAAATGTGTGTTCCATAGATATTTTATTAAACAGACGCTAATCCATGAATGATCCTTGATTGAGTGGATTTCTTTGATAGCGTATACTTCCTTATACTCAATTTTCACTTCCCCCTCATGTGTGAATGACCATGCATGGCAAGTGTGCCTCTGCACTTCATCACCTGTGATAGAAGCACAGAGGCAGAGCTGACATTCTTTAATAATGCATGTGAACCGAGGTGCCATCCCAGTGGCAGCATTGTCATTCACCAGTAAACACACCGCTACTCCTCTACAGAGGCACAGAGTGGACTCAAGCAGAAAGGCAGAGTATGAAAGCGAGAGAGAGAAAAAAAAAACTGTGAAAAATTTATGGGCAGCAGTACCTATTTGACTAGAAAATATTGAGAGTAGATTGTGTTCTTTAGCGTTCAAGCAGGAATAAGAGGATGTGTATAGAAATAGACTCAACGGCTTGACTTTTGACCAACACATTTTCTTGTGTAAAATTCACTATTAGAGAAAAAGTTGGAACGATTTTATTAGTGGTCATTTAATTTGGCAATTAATGGGATTAAGTAACTTGTGCAACATGTTTTGGTTTGTCTTTAGGGTAGGTTAGTGTCTTTGATAGAGCAATCATTTTGGGAATATGTTATGGAAATGTACCCAGAGTGGGCAGACAACTGTTGCACATAGCTTGGATTAAATAGTATGTATGACACACCCTCACTTGTCTTTCAATTATTTAAGGAACATGACGTAAAAGTCGGACGCATGCAAATACATCACCGTGTCAAACAGATTCATTATCAGAGTTTCCAATTAAGTTATTGATTAAGATTTTCTGTTCTGATTTGGTAATTGCAACTTTAGATGTAACCTTTTTACCCCAATGTTCATGTCTGCAGGGTTCAAAAACTGCGATTACCAGTCTGCTCTGAACACTTTTTCAAATACTCTATGATTATAAACAAATAACTACAGGTAGACATGCACTGATTGCTCCCAGCAGTCAAAGACTCTTTGACTTTCATCTCCTCGCTGACATCAACAAACGTCGCCTGGTTGATGGCATCGCGTGACCTCAGGTTCTGAGAGGGGCTGGCAGCCAGTGACCTTCAACAGAACCCGAGCTCAAGGGACCGAGCCGATGGGTTGATCCTGCTTGACGACGATGATTGCACGGGCAGCGCTGGCGGCGGAGTGTGTGCAGTTCCACCGTGATGAATGTGGCCATCCCAGATGGCCAACTCTCCACAAGATGGACCGGGCAAACCATCCAACCAGCGTGAGGCTTCGCCAGCCAGCCGTTGTCTCCCTGCCAAGGTCACTGTCAGACGGGGAGGGAGATGGGGAAACAGTTTAATATCTCCTCTGCTGACAGCTGCAATTTAATTGCTACCTTGTGAAACAGATACCACTCTTTCGGGGGTTAAAGTCGGCAGTGGCTTAACGGTTCTCTACAGACTCAAGAACTTGTGGAGTGGATTTCTTTGCAAAGTCATTATGGAGATAACTAGAGGAAATGTAATAAAATCTGTCTTTATGCAGCAGTGCACACAGGCAATGTTTTTTCAAGTCTTCTGTCAGCGAGATAAAAAGGTAGCTGGCACCAGGGTATAGAAATTGGGTTGAGGTTTTTTTGTCTTTTACAGCACTAGTGAGAGGCTTGCCAGGAGGCATTACTGTTTACCGTGGGAATGATCAGTGCGCAGGGAGGATTTTCCAGCTCATAAGTTACAGCTTTATTCTATTGTCCTCTGAAAAGGCCCCTGAACGCATAAGCACGCTGTGGACTCAGTTTTACCATGTGCTGTATTGCAAGATATTGACTATGCAGTATGCAAAGTGGTAATTCATCATGTGTTAGCCTTCCAATTGCCTCGTGCAGTACAGTGTATACAGAATATACTCTTTTGCAACTAATTCTTCTATCTTTGTCTTTATTTTCTTCCAGAAAAAGCTATGCATAAAAATTTTGAAAATTACACATAAAGGCAGTATTTCTTATGTAGTTGAATTAGGAGACGTAGTTCAGATTAATGTGTTCATCGTTAATTGTAGGTAAAATGAAACACTCAGTTAGCTTTAATTGAACTTGTTTTGAACTTAAATGTCAATCCAAAGTTGCAAAAATAACTAATTAAAGTATTGTTTCATGTTTTGAAATAATGTATACGTTCTTAATTTAAATTTGATTGATTTAACGTACTTTGGAAATGTAATCTCAATATCACCATCTGATTTACGGTGTCTCCACATCAAGGCTTTGTATGGTTAGCCTAAACCGGGGCCAACTAGTCTTGCTAATTGCACACAGTGGATATAAATTTTGATAAATAAAACATTATTCCCCTATTGACAATAGTACATTTTTTGTCAGTACAGATGTGAAACTGTTGGATTTATTTTATTTTAGTTAAAGTTTTGTTTAGAGTAGAAGAAACTTTGCCCCGATAGTGTTGTCTAAACTATTGTTGTTCAATACAATTATACTATAATAAACAAGGTGAAGTTTGTTAGACCATGGACTGTGACATAATATCAATACATCATTTGAAAGCCTCCTGTCTGTTGTGGATGTATAGATTTTCCTTTGGAATGTGCAGTACTCTAACACACTTATATGAATCCCCTTGTAATGCATCACAATAATTGTCTAAACATATCACAGAAAATGTCAAATACGCTCTCCACGAAGATCAGTGGCTCTTCTGAGTCTGACTGACTTTACATATTGTTGGCCAAAATAGTTGTTCGATCCGATTAATTTAGAATTGATAGAAGATGATGAGCAATTCAACATGATACATTTCAATTTGTGAAATAAATCAACTGAAAGCATGTACATTTATGAAGAATAAAACTTTGAATAGTGTATCTAGAAAAATGCATACTGCATCTTAAGTATTAGTGTATTGAAATTGTATTTCCAGCCATTTTGTATTCCAAAATATAGTAAACAAATTAATCACAGATAAGAGTAATATCGAGTAGGTCAGTTGCTAGGGTACGGCATAATACCATATGATTGAAAGTATGAGGAAAAGAGTTGATCTTCTGATTACATTGCACAATAAACGCCAGTTGCCATTTTTTTTACATAATTGCATGAGTAAGATAAGCTCACTAAGACAATAATTACATATTTAGAAATGTTTCATTTGATAGGATCAGTGTTTTTTTTTTTTTAAATCCCCGTAATGATCATCAATCTGTGTTAATCCAATATTAGGCAGACAACTGTTTCATCACCATCTCAGGCAAACTCACACAAATGTGTTCAATGTGATGAAATAAACTACAAACCTTTTCAATCATTGCTGTTTACCCTTTTCCCCAGAACATTCCAAACAGAGTGGGAGAAATAGGTCATCCAAATGTGAGCATTTATGAACCAAAAGAACATTTTTCTCCAAAGGAGACCTTTGATTTCTAATTGTGATATAGATCATAAGTGGTGTGCTGTGGCCTCCTGGGATGTGTTTTGTGGTTGTTGCGGCTCTTAAAGCATAGGGCAATGGCTTTTCGCTGTAATGTCCATATGGAAGGCTTACGGGGGATCTAAGTGATAAAAATCAATGACATTCGGAGTCCCTCGGTGCACTAAAAGGTGAAGGCGGATGAAATATGCAGCGAGAAGATAGAGAGAGCACTGTCACACATGGCTGAGGCCTCCAAGGCTGACCGCTTCTTGCCAAATTTCATGAAATGACTCTGACGCTAAAGTTCCACAGGTGAAGCCATTCATGTCACAAGCAGAAAAATTGCTACTTTTAGGATTGTCAAGGTCTGTCAACTTGACTTAGCCGGTAGTCTCAGTCATGCCAAACAACATCTCCCATGGTGCATTGCTGTGAAATAGGTCTACAGAACCGGAAGTATTTCTACTTTTATATTTGCTTTAAGGCACAATGTTCTTGAGTATCAGTGACCTTTGTTTTTTAAAGATTTTGCTAGTGAAATATAATTTTGTGGGGGCACACTGGTAGCTCACCAGGACTGGAGTGCGTACCACTGAGGCCAGTCCCTATCTCAGGGGCCCTGATTTGATTCCAACCTGTGGCCATTTGCTGCATGTCATTCCCTCTCTCCATCTCCTGCCTTTCATGTTTATCTCTCTACTGTATTATAAAATAAAGTAGAAAAGCCACCAAAAAAAAATCAATGCATGTTACAACAGTATAATGGTATGTATTTACCCTTTCCTTTTTGCTGTATTCTGCATATGAATGTATGGGAATGATTATGTCCTTTTCTTTTGAATTTTGAAAGTGTCAGAGACAAAAGTCACAAAATTGTTCAGAGGCAAGACAAGTTAATTGGTTTACCAGTCATACACAGTGGAAAGCAATTGTGGGAAGAAAAAGCGACAGGATGAGAGAGGGAGAGATTAAAGAGAGAGAGAGAGAGAGAGAGAGAGAGAGAGAAAGAGAGGAGAGGGGGGGGTCACTCGGATGGTGGAAGTGACATAAAGATTAGATGCAGGAAGGGTGACTTTGAATCAGTATGCAAGCAAACTGTCAACCAAAACAGGTCCCCGATTCAATAATGTCAAGGATTTTCCTTGCCTACCAGAGGGCCCTTGTCAAATAATGACAACGTGGTGTTTTCACCATACATCAAAACATACCACATCTAATAACTTTAGCTTTAATGCAATCATTTCGCCTCTCTCAACTATTTTAAATGCCACATTGAATGGTAAAGAGAAATTAGCTTTTATGCTTGAAATAAACTTGAATGTTGTGAGATCAATTTCTTACTCAGACATTTCTTGTGTCTTAAGAGGCCTTGTTTTAGAAATGGTTGTGTATTGGTCGAGACAGCCCTAGCAGCCCTAGTCCTAACCCTTAAGGAACTTTTTAGAACTGAGGGGAAAAGAAGAAGGGGGACTCATTCCATGAAATACATCTCAGACCAGACTGTAGACATGTTGCAGATATATCATACAAAACAAGCATACGTTTGAGTTTTACATTTGAGAAAAAAAATCTGCCTTTTTCACAAATATAAAGTGCAATATGCTTATATATGCGTATATATATATTCTCTAAATTGTCCGTAGGTGTGAATGTGAGTATGATTTGTTGTCTGTCCCTATGTGTCTGCCCTGTGATAGACTGGCGACCTGTCCAGGGTGTACCACGCCTCTCGCCCTGGTCCGGCTGGGATAGGCTCCAGCCCCCCCGCGACCCTGCATAGGATAAGCGGTACAGCTAATGGATGGATGGATATATACCTCACATATATACATACCTCACATACTTGTGAGGAATAAATAAAGTTTGTACTAGATTCATTTTAGAATGACAAAGTAATCACTGTATTTAACACTAATTATTAAGTTTTGAAAATGTTCCTCAAAAACTAAACTTTTCTGAGTTGAATTAAAAAACTGGATGAATATCAATTCTTTCACAGCGTTTATGTATCAGGTTTTCTTTACAATAAAGCTAATTCCATTTATTTTACATGGCTGATAAATGCAACTCCAAAGAAAGTACCCAAAGTAATTTGAATGTTAAAATGTTATGCATAAAAAAACTAAAAAGCCTAAGGAGTAGCCGGTCATTTATATTATATTTTAACAACATTTTGATATTGTATGCAAATAAAATAAAAAATAAAAGTCACAATGAAACCCAGTTCATTACTTTTTCAACTTGTTTTTTTCAGTTAATGGTTTAGACATGAAATACCCAAAAGCAATGTTTGTTTTTCTTGTGTTTATTTTTTTTTCATTGTCCATGTACTCAATATTATTGAAGAATCACTCGGGAGTGGAGCAAATGGTATCAACCACTATTTATAATGTTGATTGCTGCATGTTCTTTTGTTGTTCCTTTGACTTGCAAGTCGATGGATAAAAGATACAGTGAAATCAAAACAAAATCCAAAATGTCCAACAACCTTACCATTGCTTTGAAATTAGACTTTTAGAACTTTGCATGCAATATAGTTATTGTAATTTTAGACTCAATTAGTACATAAACAGTTTAAAATATTTTATGGTGGATGGGAAAAGTGTTCTTTTTTGTCCGAACGAAGAGTTTGATCACTGAGGTTAACCACAAGGTACTAAAAGCCAGAGGAAATATCTCAGAATAACACCAAGGGATGATAAAAAATCCATACCTCCCTCTGTAAACAAGTTCAGAGTAGCTTTTTCATTAAAATACATGCAAAGACAGTAAAGCCCATGAACTACTTTTCCCCTTTGACATTGGGCAAGACAAGGTGCAACCAGAGAATGTTGAGATGTCAGGGTGCATCTTGCATTTATGGCCACCTGTGTGATTCAAACGTACACCTAGGTGCACTTTAACATGCTCGTCTTTTCTCTGGGACTGGCAGAGTGGGTGATGGTTGAGAACCTGTCTTTGGCTGATGAGGCGTCTTGGGATCTTGGATGTGCGTGTGTGTGTGTGTGTGTGTGTGTGTGTGTGTGTGTGTGTGTGTGTGTGTGTGTGTGTGTGTGTGTGGTGTGCCTGTCTTTCTAACTGTCTGTCTATCTGTGATGGAGTGCGAGTGAGTGAGAGAGCGAGTGAGTGAGTTGGTAACTATGTTAGCAATTGTGTGTGTGTGTGTGTGTGTGTGTGTGTGCGTGTGTGTGCGTGTGTGCGTGCGTGTTTGTATGTGTGTCTGTGTGTTTAAAGTTGCAAATTTTTTATGAGCTGTAACGATCATTGGCTGTTCTATACTACTTTGCATTGCCCAATAAGAAATTTCAGGACTGGGCATGTCACTGTCACAGTCACAACTGACAATCATGAAGAGATTGTAACAACTAAAGCATCCGACTTTGATCAGGAAATACAAAGGGATCATACAGTGTACTGGCAATTACACAACTAGACGTATTCCATTAGAGACCAAGGTTTTCTGCAAATGCTATATCTGGGGCATATTTATGGACACAAGGCAGTGTTTATGTGACCTCTCTTTCTGCTTCTGTTGTGAATCACTACTTTCAAAGACGTAATTGATGATCCTGAAATTCTAATGGGAGTACAAAATAGAAGATAGATAGTGATTTTTTTTCCTCAAGGTTTTGTCACGAAGCCCAATGAGATGGAAAAATGTTGCATTTTAAATTTCTTGTCATTTTTATTGAATATATTTATTTTCGTTTATCTGGGTAAAACAAAAAAAACGAAGAAAAAAAAACCTGTCATCAATCTCGCCTAGTGTGGCGAATGAATCCTTGGAAACTCGCTAAGATTGCATCCATTTATTATTGTTATACCCGTTTTCATGGCAAAGGGAAAAATACTGTTCGTATGTGTTTGTGAACGATAATGCATTGGAATAGATAGATTTTTAACTGGCTTTGGGCAACTCACAGTAATCTATCATTCTCTTTATGTTTATTGTCAAATGTGTTGAACTTAGAAGAACCAAAGTCACTGTGAAAAGAGCAAACGTATATTTTTTATTCCACAAAGATTCCATACACAGGCTGGCTTTGCTACATTTGTTTTGTGAGTCTATTTTTGTAGAGAGTGTGCATGGGACTGAATGTGCACCAAGACATTAATTTGTCAGATTTTAGATGTTTCTTCAGAAAGTGTTTATTGAAAATCCTAGTTTTCCGATGTATGGAATCAATGTCGTAAATTCATACTAGCATGCAGTAACAATATGCTGTATACTCCACATGACTTGCATAATACAACATGCATCTGATGACATGGTAAAACAAGTGCACACCTAATCTCTGAAGTTAAATAACTTAAAGGGGAGACATTACTCTGATAAAAAGTCTGTAATGTCATTATGTACTTATGTGATGAGCTAGGCTAGAGACATAAAGGCAAGCACCCGTTACTTGCAATCCTAAATCCAGGACAGAGGCCTTCACAGATTATGATTATTAAATGGGACTGTGTGATGTCTTTATTTGTAGATTATCTCTTTTTGGCTAGGCCTCTGGGAATAGTAAACCAATGTCAGTGTGCTTCTACGTCCTTATTAGTGTGTAGCCCGGAGATATATGGCGAGAAGGGGGCAACTTAGACCATTTGGAGGCTGTGTACTTGGTGACACTACCTGCCTGGAATTAACGGGGTTTCTTAAAGCCAAGAACACACTGTGTAATGGTCGCCCAAACACTCTGGGTTGCCATCATCACCTCAGTGTTGTCCACACAATTAGCCTCAGTAGCATTTTCTATATGCCATAGACCAACTAGCGGATTCTACATGTTGGAATAGAAGAATCAGTGAAGTAACAGTGAAGTGAGGAACAATGATTGCAGGAAAATACATGTCAGAGACAGATATAATTTTCCTAACATATCTATGTTTCATGCTACACAAACACTTTCTGCATGATATACACAAAATATTTAAACATAAAAAAAGGCTTGAATTACAATTAGGAAACAGTTATTCAAAGAGGAGTAAGATATTCCACATAGCAACTAACTGACTGACTGCCCATTTGATGTGTGAAGTAAGCAAGCCTTCAGAGATAGTCAAGATGACGGACTGCTGAGATAGATTTCTGTCTTAATGATTTATTCTGTAACTATGCCTGTTTATCTCAGTAAACATTCATCTGACACTCTTGCGGATGTTTCTGGTCTAACTAACAGTGGCACTTATTTTGATTTCAGATGTCACACTGTAGCAACAGAAAATAAAAATAGATACCATGGGATATGCAGTGGGGCTCACAGTGGCTAGCACAACAATTTGTATCCTCTTTTTGCTTTCGAAAGCAGTGCTTTATTTTGTTTATTTTTTATTCATAAGTAGGCACATCCGAAGGCAATTATGCAGGGTTTGTGAGGTGAATATGTTGCAGGACCTCGTCTTATATTTGGGAAAGGTGTTTGTTTAGATTACAGAGGCACTACTCCTCCGCTTACTTAGAAAATGCCTCTGTTTACTTCTCTCTGCTCAGAACTAGAGGACTTGGGATAATACGCTTTTGTCCAGAAATCAATTGAACTTTCTGACAACAAATTGTAAATGAGCAATTCGAGTTTACTGGATGCAGAGGTTTCCCACTGTCCAACATTGATACTGTGTTGATGCTAGCAATTGTTTTTTATATTTTGTAAACAAAGCCTTCTCAAATTGTTATATGTGTTTATAATGCCACGTAGTAAAAATCAATTACTGAATATCTTGCTGTGCAGCATAACATTAAATAATAACTTCCCATAACAGCACACATATACAGTACATTAACCTACTGTATATAGATATAATTTTTTTTGTGTGTGTATTGTCACAAATGGAACTAATAATGAAAAGTGAAAATTCCCCCAAAAATTAAGAAATGATGTGCAAAACACCATGTACACGGACACAAAGAAAGGGCGAGACATGCACACTAAAATGTTGGTTTTGCTTTATAAATGTCAAAAACATACAATATTGTAATTTATATGCAGCAGCAAATGAGCTTGTGAAACACAGCTGGGTCCAATATTTGTCTACACAAACAAATATGCAGTACAAATCAACTCCAAACCCCCACCCTGCTGCCAAATTGACACACAAACAAACACACACGGACCCACACCAGAGGAGTTCAGATAAAAAAAACGAAAAAACGAAAAGTAGTATCATACCTGGTTCCAAAGATGGATATTATGGCTTTGTGCGATTGGGATCATAATGGCTTAAGTGCGAGAGTATTATGGATTTGGGATGAAGAGCAGTTAAAACCTTTGTGCTCATGTGGGCAGTGGACTCCTCCAGTGGCTCCGTGCAAGAAACAGGTCAAACAGCATTACAGATAGAATGGCCTTTAGATTATTGACTTTAAATACTCCACTTCCTTGACCTTTCATTTCTCTGTCTCTATCTACTGTACTGTAGTTCCCTCTTTATTGGATATGTATGGGACTCACTCCAATAAAGAGAATGATTTAATATCCTGTCTAGTATCATAAGACCAGTCGTTTGGATGCTTCGAACTGTTGTCTCAGCATTTTAGATTTTCATTACTCTCTGTTTTGTGACTTCACATTTGGTTAAGTGCAATGTATTGACATTCACAGATGAACATAACAGTTGATGATAATAGAACAATAAGTTGATTTAAATGAATATACAATCTATGTTCAATAAAGTACCGGTACCTATAATGTATTACCTCTTTTTTAAGGGGTTCCACTTTCAGGTTAGATGTTGTGTAAAGTAACCTAGCCATCCATTTGGGATTGAAGGTAGCAGGGAAATTATAAATGAAACTTCTCTTTCAGTTGGTTATACTGAGTGAGAACTGATGCTACTGCAAATGCATTTAGCTGACACTTTACAATTTTCGTTTAACAAAATATTTCAAAAAACGTAATCTCTGTCCAAGTATTATAGTATGTACAAGAGTTAGGAGTATGTTTTTTTTGAAATTGTAAAGTTTTAAAGTAGTTTTCTTGTTTGACTCAAAGGCAAAAATAGGATCTTGAGGCTTACTTTAACAATCATAATGCTTGTTTCTAATAGACAGCATGCCCATGACTTCATGCTTGAGTTGAACTTCAACAAACATCTAAAACGAACAGGTACAAAATGGTAATTGCATTAGAGATGTGTTCAGTGTGCGTAAAATATGTGATTCTGTTGACAGTCCAACAGGTTTTTTTTTTTAGTTTTTTTTTTTATTTCAAATACCCGGCATTAATTGCCTTAAACAATTATAGTTTTTTTTGGTGAGCAATTATTTACTTTATTAGATCATAGTCCTCTCCCAGACTGAAATGTCATCTACCATAAGTGGTCATTCCCCCCATCTCTCCAATAAGCCCAAGGCAGCTTAGAGGGTACTGTTGTCTCTAAGGAACTGATGGCTCTTGGATCGTCATCCTCACAGGTAGATACCCTCCCGTTTGGTGGAAAGACGGAGGCCGTGGGGCAGTCATCCAGCTTTCTGCGGGGGAGCCAATAAGATGCAGTGTGAACGTCAGGTGAGGTGGAGAGCCATCTGGAGGATAAGCTCAACCATTCTGTGATGACTCTGCCTCTGTATAGGTAAAGCAATTGCTTATGGCCATGATATTCTAAGGATGAACTGTCATTTGTCAAGGCATTTTGATTTGGCTACATAGAAGTAAGTGCCTGGTTGATAAGTTGATTTCCTGGAACCTTTCTGTTCAGGGCCCGTAGAATACACTTAATATATTATACTCTTTTCATGGATGATTTCTGTGGCTTGACTAGAACATCATGCAGCTGAATAGCTGAATTAGAGTAAAATTATACAACTCTATACTTTATTAAAAGTGGAGCTGCAACTTTATTACATTACTTTTTACGGTAAAAACATACTGTTTGAATGCAGGACCAGGCACTGCTTATAAGGAGACTATGGTCCTACCTGGGCCTAATCCATACCTCTACTGCACTGTTTACTTCAAAAAAACTGCCTACACCATAATGTCTGCAGCGTGAATTTAACAAGGTGCTATCAGGGGACCAGGGGGTCAAATTAAATCCATAAACAATATGTTTATTGTAAGTGAGTGTTTGTGAATAGATTTGGTTTAATTTAAATTGCAATACGTTAATGCCCTGTGAATGACCTCCAATTGCCCCATGGAACTTGCTTTTATGGTTCAAAAAGTGTTTAACAACGTACTGTCAATCTACTATAGTTACGACTAATTATTGTTGTCAAGATGAATTTATCTTACTAAAACATGAAACCTTCACATAAGCATTGGTGATTAAAACAAAGCAGCTTTAACAGGTTTAACATATGGCCAGCCACCCTGAGTCACACACTTATAAACCACTATTTTGCTTGCTGTTATAAAGGTGCAATGGCATACAATAATTTATATGAATTTACGAGTGGAAACCTATTTTAAAAGTAAAGTAAATTTGTATTTGTGTGCTCAAACACATCCTGGATAAAACAATAAATGAATGTAAAGCGTATAACAAGCCACTCAAAGTGCATACACTGAGGATTTTTTATATATGCATGGTGAATGTTCTGAGCCTGCATTGTAATTCGGATCACGTATGTAATTGTGAGGATTGAAGCATGTGCCTTGGCCCTAGCTGTCTGATTAATTGCAAGCTACCCTAGACATGTGTATGTATAGCTAATGAAACATCCGGAAGACTTAAAAATGTATGTGGGGAAGCAAGTGGCAGGGCTGCTAGGAGCATGTTCTTTCACCCCTGGATAGCCCAGTGCATCCAATACCCTGCACGACTAGCAAACGCTACGTCTTTAGTATTTGTTGTCAGCCAGGCTCTGGTCATGTGCTCTACTACGTATTCGTTTCTTTAATGTATGGAATAGTAGATAACTAGATAACAATCTGGTATCAAGAGAAATTGAATGAATAAGCTACTTTAATGTCATTCAGCTTCATTCAGATTAGTTTGTTCAAAGGGGAGCTATGTTCTACTGCATGGTGGTTGGAAATCCATTGTCAAAATGGCATGCATGACATTTGAGTGGGATGAAGAGGACATCTGCGTCTAAAAAAAAATTTCAAAAATCTTTTCCATAGCACATGTGGGGGCGTCCAATGCATACACTCTGGACCAATTTTAGCTACCACGCAGATGTAAGACAAGCTATCAATCACTGCTTATTTGGCTTAAATCGACGCCCACAACACACCTTTTGTTTCATGGTAGCTCCCCTTTTCAGAATCTGAAAATTCTAACACAGGAATTGAATCGAATAACAACTTTCTTGTCCAAAATAATTTGCTGATATGTACTAGTTTGTTATGGTTTGTTAGCCAATGTTTATTCAATGTACATCCTAAAGTAGTGAGACATTTTCATAAATCCTAAAGAAAAAAGAAAAACCAGCACTCACGACTAACAGAGGTGATTCTCGCCCTTTCTCAGAAAACTGCCTTTCAGATATGGTCCTGCGTCTTAGCCCTGTAGTTTGACCATAGTCCTGAGGACGCTGTCTGGCTCTACACAAACCTTTTTTCTACATGGACCTAAAATAATCTTCAATTTTACCCGGGGATTAACCTTCCTTCCCAAAGCACAGGTTCCCAGACTTCAATGTGTTCTCCACTCCTAAAAAGTCAAAAGAAATCAAGAAAAGTCAGGCAAGAGAGAGTGTGTTAATCAGATTGGGAGGGGAAAAATATTTTCTTATGGTAATTTAACATGGGGGAACTCATTAACATGTTTTTTTTTCTTCTGTTTCACTCAGTCCAATAATCCAATAAGGTGTGGCCTGAATCCTTATCTTAATGCAAAAAAAATTGAAAATCTCTCTTGAAATCTATTTTATATGTTTGCCAAGCATACAGTGAAACCTATGAAATTCCCAGTTGTTGATGAGAGGAATTAATCTTGGGAGTGTGGTGGAGGGCAAATCTGCAGGGGACAAAGTGCTGGGACCATTAGGACTGCAAAGGAGGCCAAATACGCACGCGGTAGCAGGCCAATGCAAACGACAGTGCTGGAGGGACGGTGGTCCCCTCGGCGGAAACTTCTGGGGGAGGATCATTAGTGTCTCAGCTTTTGATTAATATGGCACATTTCCGATGACAGGTGCTCGACTCGCTTTAACACCGCAAGTCCCCCGTGATTAATCCCATTTTAAGAAGCGTCTGGAGCAGTGGACTCACTCAAGACAGACGGCTGTCAATTAAAGTATATATTATTGCGGTAAGCGTGCAGATATGCAATGATGGGCTGGTTTCTGCATCGTTCGGATCAGCGTTTGGGCTGATCATTGCACTTGACAAATGGAGAGGGTTGGGGCAACCATGGAATTGGTGGATAAATAATTCATCCCAGCTTTATGAGAGAAAGCTATAGGGCTACAGTGCGGAGAGACACAGACACAGACATCCTTCAATAATTCAGAGTCCTTACACCAGGGGCTGACTCTGGGGATAGGGCAGGACTTGCTTACCATTGATGGATGCTCCTGATTACAACCTAACTGCAACCTTGAGGTCAAACCATGGCGGCCCCCTGACGTGGGCCATGGTTAGTAGAAAAATGTGTTGTGTTTTACTGGTGGAGGAAAACATAGGCATCGTTTTGGGATATTAAGTTCTTGATACAATTGTAACATTTCTTAGTTGAAATGAAAGAAAATTTGATATTTTTCCCCAGGAACTGTAATCATAGCGCTTTGATGCGAATGAAATCGCATTTAATAAGCAGTATGCTCATTTCACAAAGTCTAAGAAGACTGGGCCGAAGGTCTTATTCGACTAGGTTTTTCTGAGAAGATTGTGGAGTTTAGGGGCGAGATGGACTAATGCTTTTAGCTAGGAATCCAGACAGAGTCAGAGAACTCATTGTCTGGTTCAGATTTTTAATTGAAATTGAGTCAGGCCTTGTCATTTATAGCTCATGTGCAATTTCTTACTCAAGAGGACTTTTGAAAAATGTACAACTTAGTCGAGGAGATAATACGTCTCAAAATTAAATAATCAGTGACAATATTTATCAATTTTTAAAAGAAAATTCTAACTATGACTAGTAGTTAAGAGTACAGTCTCGGCAACCATACTGAATCCAAAATATAAGTTTGTATACAATGTTGAATTGGTGTGCCCTTGAATTCATATTGAACCACGCTTATGCAACCACAAGCAATGGAGAATATTGTGAAAATAGAAAAGAATGTTCCCTCTGCAAGTAAAATATTTAAACATTGCGGAAAACAGAAGATCAGAGAGTTGCTCTGCTCCGGTCTAGCATTGTGTCAGTAATACAGACAGAGGCTCATAAAACAGTTTCAAAACTATATATACAATTGGACTTTTCTTTCGTCCATGACCTTTATTCCTGCCTCGTTATAAACAGTACAGGCCATTTATCTCTCTCTCACACTCTCTCTCTCTCTCTCTCTCTCTCTCTCTCTCTCTCTCTCACTCTCTCTCTTTCAAAACGATACCTTCTGTACATGCAACAAAAGCTTTCACGTTGTATTCATAGAAACATGTAACTCACAACTATAACCTATTGATCATCCACCAAAGGCTTTCACATACAGTATACATATAATAGTGAGAGCTTTTGTTTTAAGGTACGGAAGGTTGTGGTTTTATAGATACATCTTTCTTTGATTCAGAGTAACCAAGTGAGACATTACATCCAGTAGATGTACACTAGAGTCATAACCTGGAAGGTTGAATGTGCAACGGGCAGTTCAGTTGTTGCAGCAGAACTCTTTCCATTGTGTAGTTCTTGGGCAAAGACAATCGATTGATTGAGAGTGGGGGTGGGTGAGTGTGATTGATCATCAGGGCACAACCATTGTGATCAATACAGTGCCTGGTCAGTTCATGAACTTCTAGGAGACACAAAATTAGGCCGTGATGTAGTATATTCCGGTAAAATGTGTGGGTACCTTTCGTGGATCAATAAGCTATTGTCAGCGTTGAGCAATTATCTGGATTTGGGCATGCATGAAGTGAGGACCTGACAGAGTGGCTGAGTGTGTTCTGTGAGCTGTGAGTAAATAACCTAATGAATCAGTCATTGACCGAATTGACAGTTGCCTGAAGGCGCCAGTAAAACTAGCAGGAATGTGTCCGTTCACGTCAGATTTGAAGACGTACAGTTACCTAGTCTCAAACCGTACATATGAGGTAGAATTCTGATAAAGTATGAGAAACATGTAACAAGAGGATCAAACTGTTATGTTAGGATTAGACATTGTATCATCACAGAACCTCATTGAACAACCTTGTCAATGGCATACCGGTTTGGAAAACAGGATTACATTGCAAACAGCATGCTTATTATGATCAAATTGGTATGTGCTGCTGTTCAAACTAACGATCTATAATCAGAAGATAATAATAAAAATGTTTTTAATAATATTAGCTTGACCTGCGAGTACGACACGTAGACTTCAATGGCTTACGGAAGTGAGATCAGCCGTAGGCTGACGACTTTTGTCTCTCCAGGTAAGTACACACAATCGCATGCCATGCATGCGCATAAGGTTAACCTGTGCTTACTTTGATGGAAGGGCTTTTTTTGTGTGTATTTCTTGTGTATATCCTACTCTTTCATGGTTGGTTGAGCTTTTCAGCCATTGTCAGGCTGGTTTAAATATTTAACAAGGACTTGGAAGAAACAAAGAGTGCGAGTTGAGGGCAGAGTCCCCCCTCAGAAACCTAAGGTATATTTCCCAGGAAATGGTGTGCAATCAAGTAGAATAGTGTTCGCCTTTTGGGTCTTCTGATGCCATTCCCCCCTCTTAACCAAACGGTGAGAGTTCTCCCTGGTGACGATTCAACTTTAACTTCCACAGCTCTTCGTTAGTCTGCCTAGAATAACTGTTCCCATGGGAGTTTGAGTGGCTCTGTTCAATGCAGCCTCTTCAAATTCTAAACTTGGTTTGTCTCCGCACTGGTAAAAGATTGATGGTCATCGTTTGCAGGGGAGAAAGATTTTACCTTAGTCATGGTTATGTTATTCAAAGGCAATATGTGAGATTGTGCCACTAGCGCTACAGTATACAAGGGAGACAATCAGAAAAACATCACATTGCATTAATATCTTATCATATCTTATAAAAATATTCATAGTACACCAAGATTGTTGTGTCTAACATAGCAAGTAGGCTATCGTAGCCTTTGATGAGATAGCTTTGTGATTTGCACAACGTCCAGAAGGAAGTCCAGCCATGCATAATAGTATTCTGTGTTATGTAATTTCATGTCTGTTGTATTTTTGTGTTAGCACCTTGGTTTGCGAGAAACTACATTTCGTTATCGCATACTTGTATGTGGATGAATGACAAATAAACAAACTTGAACTTGAACTTGAACTTGAGTCTTCCCACAATTTGGCAGTTGGAGTTCTTTTAACACTGCGAGAAAAAACATCAGGGAAGCTGAGAAACAACACAAAACAAACGGACAGACAAAAAAAAACAAAAAAAACAAGGTTGAACTTCGGGAAAGCAGGAGGACATGTTTACAAATAGGAAGCAAACATGATTGGTTAGAGTGAACTCTCCAAGAAGTGGAGGAGGTTTTGGAGGATGGGAGTGAATTCTGGAGTAGGGAAGTGAATTCTGGTGGAAGACGTGAACCCTCAGCTGACAAAACATGTGTTGAAGCACCAGAAATCTGTTTACGTAATATGCTGATTTATTAAGATGAGAACGCCCCCACCAACTGTCATTATGACACATTAACAGTTGAATTGAATTGGCAGAAATGAATGTCCATACACATTCAAGACATCTTGTCAAATTACTATGAATTGTTTATGACACTTGCATGCTACTTTACAAAGGTAGGCCCATGCCTGTGCAGAATAAACAGAAAGTGTTGAGAAAATGGCTCCCTCTCCTGGGCAAGATAAAGTGAAGCTAATCATGCCTGTATGGAGGCCAGGACACATCTGTCAAGCATATTCTTTTTTAGCAAATGTAACACATGTGAAGTGACATTCACATTGAATAAGATGCCTTTACTTAAAAAAAAGATGTGTGGAATTGGTTAATATAAAGCAATGGACCAATCCAATTATATTAGATGTGATTCCATTGCTTCATTAAACCAATGGTAGATGGATGACAACTGGCATACAGCACAATCAGAGCTTATTGGCTCTTGCCTATTTGTCACTTTCCCGATATGTCACAGGGACGTGCTATCACAGCAGTGCGTTCACACTGTCCATGTGTAAAGTATGTCATTAAACGGTCATCCATGAAGGGTAATCATGTTCAGTCTACCACATCGCGCACAACAAGCAAAGCAACTGAAAGAAATGAAAGGAGCTATGAAATCAATGGAACCACCCCAGCTCGCTCGTCACAAGGCTATACACTCTGTCACTGTTGGCTCTGTCTCCGGTCCCAACTTCTTCAGCTTCAATTCATTCATTGAGGGGTTAATCCTAAAGTTTCGCAATGATAAGGTTACGGTACCTTTTAAAGGTGTCACATTTGTATTTTACCTTGTTTTTAATAGTCATGCAGTTTGTTTGGGGTGTGTGTGTGTGTGTGTGTGTGTGTGTGTGGGGGGGGGGGGGGGGGGGCAGTGGTCATAAGGAACAGAAAAGAGGGAGCTGAATAACCTCCATCCTTAATTAAGCTGTTTTCTCTTGCTCTTGTGAATTCAAAAAGCAATTTGTTAGACTATGTATTAGGCTCTGTATTACAGCTGTTTTTCACCATCTTTGCCACAGCTTAAATATAAAGATGATTATCGAAGAAACCTACGAGAAGAACAATTAAAAACTAACGACAGACGCTCATTACACTGACACATAAACATTACCTGGATAGTAATGCCACTGTTACTCCTTGCCTATTGCCTGTAAACTTCCATTATATAATCAGTGATAATCTACTGGGACTGTGTTGAAATTGCAATATTGAAGCATACTCACAATAGACTGTGTAGTATACCATTGATTTCAATGAATGGGACCTAATCCAAACAGTTTCCACCCGCTTTCAGATGAGGAGAGACGCTGTTGAATGTGCATCATTTCCACGTCAAACCCTCAATGCATTGTGTTTGCTCAGGCCATTCATACCAAACTAGACCTCTGTGGGACTGGCACCAAAATGGATCTGGCACTGCTATAACCAAGCAAAGCATGTTCACAGCCAGCTGGCTGTCAGCAGAAAGACTGTTTATTTACCTAACAAAAAACAAAAAACAGCACTTGGACCTGCTCTGCTATCAATGGCAGCCGATGTCAGGCGGTCCACGCTAAGGTTGTTCACCTTGAGGGGCCCACGGAGATTGGCTTCTCTGGAGCTAACTGATATGGACTGGAGCCCAATTTCCTTTTGGCTAATTGGCTTGGCCACCATATCAGTGCCAGTCCTTATCAGCCCTGAAGCCTTGTATTTTCTCTCCTCTCTTTCTCGACACTGTGAAACAGCTGGTTGGTTCTGAGTGAACAACTTTTTGGTATCTGGGTTTCTCCTGGAAAGCCTTTTGTAGTCACTTTTGTGTAGCCAGTCACCGTTGTGAAATTGCTACAGGAATCATGTATCTTCCCTCTTGCATGCAATCAAGATCCCAATGTTTCATAACAAACATATTTTGAGGTCATGCAGGACTGTAAAGATTCCAGTGACTTCACCTGACCCATGATTATTTCAGATAATCTCTATCACAGTGTGTTCCACTCAGAGCAGAATGACTGCCTCAAGAAACCAGTTCTGACATTTCCTCAGTGTTAAACCTTATTCTAAAACATGTGATCTCCTGAGATGACACAGATCCTGTGAGGTCATTCCACATGTGCTATTGTCGCTCTGAGGTCTGCTCATTGGCACACAGTCCTCCATCACCAGCGTTACGCTCGGATATGACATCACAAGGAAACAAGGCAATTGATTACAACCAAGTTCATCTTCAAGCAGATATAAGTATTGCTGTATAATATTATACATCGAACTCCAGAATTTAACGGGAACCTAAAAATAATAATTGGAAGAAATATTAAATAAATAAGGAAAAGGTGCCTGAAAATAACGCATAATTATGCACGAGGAAAACACATTTTATATTTATGACATCAGCTAATTGTTATTGGAAAGTCATAATTGGATTCAGAAATAAATAGCGTCTGAAACGCTTTTTGTAATCAGGAAAACTTGTTTCTAACAATAATTGTCTGACTATTGGTTTACATTTTTTACACTGAACTCAGTAAAACGTCTAAAGTGAGAAGCAAAAGCTGTTGAGGTTCAAGGTTGACGTCTTGAAAGGTTGATGTCTTTAAGGAGTACCATGATATCTCCATGTGAGGCTAGTATTTTATTGCTGGCCTTGATTTATTTGTTAGATCCTTTTACACCTGAAGGCTGTGCCTTAACTAAGTGAAGCCCACTTCACCATTTTTGGGTGTATGTCACCGAAAAAAGAAGAGGGAAAGTAGTTGTCAAGTCATGACTATCGATGGTTCCCCTAACGTGCTTTCTGGAAACTCTTAGTTCCAGGGGGGTTTCATGGTGGCACACATTCACTACAGCATACGATGAGAAGCACTTGACTACATAATAGCTTTGTGAAGCATAAACTTGATGGGTGAGTAATGCAGTTAAAACCTTTCTCAGGTTTCATTTCCGCCAAGCCACCAGAACCACATGTATTACTTTTCTAAAGTAAATAGATTTTTTCACAGACAAGGCCAATGCGGTGGATTCTCTAATACATCCTACTGTATGCTGTGCTGCACAAATTAGGGAGGAAAGGAGGGGTGAGGTTCCAACATGGCAGAAAAATGTCTTCAGCCTGGACTTCTTTCAGAATTCCCATGAAGCAATATAGACTGCCAACCAGTGCCGTCTTTGAAAACCATCTGTATTAGAGCAGTGTATGCCAGTCACTGGAAAGTAATTGACAGAGACTGAATGGGGAACCTTTTTTTCCCATCTTACCAGTGACATTCCCTGATTTGTCCCCGTTTTCAAAGAAGAAAAGCAGAATGTTTCGTTTCTGCTATGTAGAACTTTTACAAGAATGCAATGTCAGGTTTTAGGAGGCATGCTTTTGCTAATGAATGAAGGGTGGACAGAACTGTGGCCCCTTATCTCTAGACCAGGCAGTTGTGGCTGTCAAATCTTCCATTTGAGAATATCCTTCTTAATCTGCCAGGTTGAAGCGGCTAGAAAAAGTTTATTTCTGGACTGTCACTGTCATGGTCCTATACTATCAATTTAGCACTTACCATCACTTTTGCACCTTCACTGCTCTCACCTTAACCTTTTTTTTCCTTCCATGCGCTCTCTGCGATGGAAGCTGTTCCCTGGTACTCATTGGAGTGCAGTGGGAGTGTGAGGATAGGATCACAGGGGAGATTTAAACGGCCTGCATGGACTTGTGTACTTGTCAGGGCCAAGCTATTCACAGTCCCTTCTTGATTGATCGAGCTCCGGTCTCCAAGTAGAACCTCTCATCACAGAATCCCATCTGGGCAATGATCAGGCCTCAAACTTGAATGCGGCCCTGAATACAGCCCTATTTGACATTCAACCTTTTTGCAGGGAAAAATGACAGGCATGAGCCTGTATCTGGTATGCATATATTGTGTACACACAGGCAATGAACCGCCACATTGTGATTAGATAGGTGAATGGTTAATCTTGTTAGTCAACTAGATTTTTGGAAAAATTAGAATTATATGTTACCGATTTGCTTAGCTTTTGGTTGAGAATCTTCCACACTGTCACTACGGCTGGGATTGGCTTCTCTACAGCTCGTTTCACCCTCCTGTTTGTGTTACATGGCACTAGAAGACAATATTTACATTCAAACAAAAAAAAAGGTTTGAACTGAATGCGTGAACAATGCATTGCTAATATATTATTATTGGCACTTCTTCAAAATAAATATGCTTAAAAAAATTGGCAGGAACCTTAAAATAACAATTAATGTCGCATAGGTTTTGTGGAGTAATTATGATCCTCTCTTAAATTGTTCTAAAATATCATATCGGGTTACTGCTATTCTAGGTGTACAAAACAAATTGTTGTATTATGCTTTTTGGTGGTGTTTGTTGTGATTCTTTGAAATTACATGTTTCATATTTTAGGCCTTGGTGCCAACAAAAGACATGCACTGGCATACACATGTCTATTTGAAATGAAACATCCTTTAAATAACATATCATTAAAGTAGAATATCCAAGACAATCCAATTCATCTCAAGAGAAATGTTGTTTGTGCATGCTGTGGATGATTGTTAGCAAAAGTGGGTCATGACACAATGTTCACTCACCCCGGGTTGTGTAAGGATTAACCAATAGGGAGATGAAGAGAATTCCGGAACTGATAGCTGTAAACCTAAGATAATTCAACGTGTATCCTAAAACAGGTTCCGCTTTTCTGCGTTTGTTTAGCAAGATTTTTACATGAATTCATACACTTAAAACATGTCATGTTGACACATTTGCCAATGGGAATTTAAATGGAATCACGTCGAGTTTTATAACTCAGCACACCATCTTAAAGAATATCTATAGCCTGAAATCACTAGTGTTAGCATGTGAAGTTACCACTTTCTTCTCCTGTATGATGGTAGTAAGGAAAATATTTTCATTGCAAAATCCCCAAGTGCTCACCAAGAACACAGCATGGCTAGCACTCAGAGAACTGCCATTAAAAGCTCTCGAATGGTCTCACAAGCTCTCACAGATATACAGTATAACATTAACCTTATTTAACAGCTGCAGCAGCAGAAGACAGAATGTGCTTCATATTCACTGCAGAGGGGTTCAAGTGAATGTCAGCCACACATCTAAAGAATGTAAATCTGGGCATGTGACGTCCTCTCTGATGTTGGTTCAAATGTGTGGGTTTCATAATGAAACATGATTTTAAACTTTGGAAGCTCATAATATTGTGATATTTGTCTGGTCTTCCAATTTTCGGGATGAAAACCTTTTTAGGAGGTTTGCCAATTATTGTTTTTTTTTTCACGGTCGTCAAGACTCGAGTGGGCTTTAGTCTTCTGGAAGCTAATGTCCCCAATAAGATGATCATGTTTAAAGTCAAAATAACGCACTCATCTACTGACAAACAACTATTAAATGGTATTAATTTTCTATCCCAAACTATTTTGCTTTTGAGATAAGCCTCTTGTGCAGTGACATATGCCTTCACAGAGAGAATAAAATACACATTTGTTACTACTAATTTACTCTTCTTCAATATAACTTCCGTACTATATTGTGTTCAGTGGAAGTGACATAGCTATAGGGAAATAGACATTACATTATTTCAGACACTTGTACTGAACTAAATGTGTCTTTTATGTATTTATATTACAGTATGATAGTGTTATACAACCGTAAAACTCAATCCATTCACATACAGATAGAGTGGCATTCGGGTAAAGAGTTCTTCGCAGTAGTATTAGCTCTGGCCCTGTCTGGGAAAGGGAGATTTGGAACCACTGCCTGGAACACGATGAGCGATATCATTCTATTAGCATAAAATTACAATGGTGGAGTGTAGCCCCCAGCCTTAGGGATTGGCCAAGATCAACCTAATCTGCCACTGTAAGTGAACCTGAGGATCCTCCTAAAGTTGAAAGATGCCACCAGGGGTCGATGGCCTGATGAGTTGGAGATGACACTGGGGCCGTCCCTTCTCAAACCGGCCCCTTTATGGGGCTTACAGATCCCACGGTGTGTTGTTCTATGAAGACGCTCTGCTTTTTAGCAGTGTAACGGGATAGGCCACCCAGTGCCCTCATAAATGTTAAGACTTCCATTTTCATAGTCGGACGAAATAGCAATCTAAATTCAACTTTCAGCTCACGGCAACATCACACATTGGAGTTCTTGGGTCATGGAATTCATTGTTTGCCAAGTTTAATTTTTAAGATGCTGGCTGGTATGTTTTCAGCTGCTATTCAGGTCATCTCTTGTTATGAGCTCAAAGACTAACAAAAGACAAAATGTAATGAGTTGCTATGGACAATGGCACAAGCTAAAGAAGTTGTGGTTGAACTTAGGCGATTACACATTTTTCAAATATTAAAAATAACAAAGTTGTGTTTTTTGAAAAGACTGCCTAGTGCAATGAGCAAAAAGCCTTGTAGTCTGACAATATACATTTTTGCAGTTAGTATTTATATCTGCTAATGTTTATGTCCTAAAACAAAATTTGTTAATGCCATATAATAAAAAAATTAAGAAGTACCTTAATAACGATGATTCAAATTAATACATCTTTTTCAGACATTTAAAATTAGTAATTTCTTTACTTTAGGGGAGCGTTCCAGTGAATTTTAAGTGGGAGGATTTAGGTCCCATGCATATTGCTTAATTCTATTCCCCCTACTAATCAGGAACCTTTCATATTTTTTCCAACCTGTTGCCAAGTGCACCAGCACATCACCTTGCAGAAAAAGTACATTCTTGGGTGAACCAATAACGTGAAGCATTCATGTAATTACAGAAAGCACTAAATACACTACACATTCATATTTCTTTCTGTGATTGTATTGTACAATAATTTGCCTAAAATAGTCTCCTCTACAGGACATATGGGTAATCTCGGTATTCAAGCTCTAGTAAGACGTGTTTGATCCCTACAATGAGAATTCCAGAAGAAGTTAATTCCATAGATTTAAATTCATTTCCGAATCCATCCCTCTCCTCAGCAACAATACCTCTCTAAGCTCCGACACTCTGTGTACTTCAAAGGCCTTAAGACTGAGATGGCTTTGGGTGTAAAACAAAGGGGTCTGTGCTTTCTTTTAGGTTTTGGAGGGCAATATCAACACAAAACCTCCTAGAACTACATCAGAATTCCACCCAAAAAGCACCTGGAAAAGTTTCCGGTGCTTTCTAGTCTCTCTTCTGAAAGTTCTTGAAACAAACGATTTTGAGACCCGGGCTCACACAAAGCCCTACGAAACAACTGCTAGAAAGCCGATGTGCCTTGTCTTATCGTCTGCTGGCACAGCACAGATTAGTGGTGAATAGAATAGAAAAAGGCTGTGAGTAAGAGTGAAAATAAATTTAAGCTGCTCCCCAATATTAGAACAGACAGTTGCATTAGTTTTCTAATAAGATGAGACAGAGCAATACTGAACCCTGAAAGAGAGAGAGAAGTGTTTCCTAGCTCCCCACATAGCCCCCCCCCCCCCCCCCAATACCACCAACCCCCGCACCCAACCCCCCCCCCCCCTCCCCCCCCCCGGTCCTGCTTCGCTCAGTTTTCTACTTTCCCTTGTCCTTTCTGCTCGAATCAGATAGTGCCTGGGTAGCATCGTGAAGCATGTCATAGGTTTAACTCATACAGCATTAATTATACTCTCCCGTTCCCTGACCTCGCTTGTACTGATAATCCACTTTTGCACAACCCCAGCCTTTTGAATTGTCCTCTTATCGTCACAAAGTTGAACCCTTTCGGTGTCTGTGGCCCAGTGCAGCGGCACCCTTTTTGTCCTGTGTGGCTTGATGATTTATGAGCCTGGCAACTGGTAATCACAGCAATACTCAGGATGTGTTGGGAAGGTAGCAAAAAAAAAACCACCTCATACTTCATACTTCCATTCTGCAGATTGACTGTGTTATGGTGAGTCCCAAAGGCTGCTATGATGCTAGGGCATAAATGGGCTGCACTTTTGTCCGTCAGTGGATTTGGTTGTAAGTGGTAAAATACCTGTGTGCCAAAGTCAAGGAAGTAAATGTATATCAATAAAGGAAGATTTATGAAATGTAATAGACTAATTTGATTAAAGTTTTTTTTTATCTTTGATAAAAAGATTTTTACTGGGTCTTCCTTTTTAATTTTGGCCGTAAAAGGACCTTGTCATCTCTTACTATCAACTCACAAAATAATTGGAGATTCTGTTGTGTGAGGAGTTGATATGCAACCTTGCTTGGATTGACAGGCCTATTAGGCTTATGCTAAGTTTATGGGTAAAACCTGCAGGCTTTTTCATGGGTTTCATGAATCTTGTTGTTGCCTAGAGAAAATTTTGTAAGTTGCGCAAGTATTTACATTTAAGTCTTAGTGCAGCAGTTTTAAGAAACTAGGTTTCGGCTACGTGAACATTCAGGTTCAACCAACTCAGTCAAATAACAATGCTAAGATGAAATATAAACTTAGACTAGTTTTCCTTTCTTGTTAGAAAAAAAAGTAGCACGATTGTTTAAAAGGTACATTTTAGCTGAACGAAACTGACCAAATGTAGTAGATCTGATTGAACCCCAGTGATATCGATAAAACCCCAACAATACGTTTTAAAGTATTGAGCAAGGTAATGTGAGCAGCAAGCCACCTACACTTTCCATACAAATGATGTGGTACCTCTGTAAGACATCCATAAACTGAATTGGCCTGAGTGCCTGCTAGAGCTCCTAGGGCCTTCAATTACTGGTCGCCCCAGGTGTCTGTGCTCACAGAGGAGCCAGTGAATGGAGAAAGCTCGAGCAGCCCCTTAGCATTGGGACTCACGTTCACCCGACTGAGATGGTATAAGGGAGGAACGATGAGCTGAATCCTAACACAAAGCTCTAATGAGATTGGCATGCGCATCTTTAGACATTACCCATAGCCTCAAGCTAAGTGAAATGCTCATTGTTACAAAAGATAAAACACCTTTTTCAAAACCTTTCCTAAAAAATAAAAAAGTGTCACCTAAAAGTCCATTAGATGATTTAAGGTTTACTTAACAACCCTGTTCTTTCAGTTGGACTACTGTTGTACAGACAAAAAAAAGAACCACGTTAATGGCAAAACGGAACCAGGAGATGAGCCACACCCATCTACCTAAAGAAGTACACTATTTAGACAATCGTTGGTTGCTTTTCAACACCTGTTCTTGCACATTTACTGTACCAGTCAAAGGTTTGGATACACTTTCTCATTCCAGTGAAGGGATCCACTGAGTGTTTGGTCATTCAAGTTAATGGGAAAGTGTGTCCAAACATTTGACTGGTACTGTATATAAGATATAGTTACAGGTGTGCAAATCCCTCTTTACCATTGGTTTTATAATAACTAAGAGCACATCTCTGCCTGTGTTGACTCTCATTAATATTTAAGAAACACGGTGTGTTTAAAGATACCCACTGCCTAATCTGCAAGCTGCTTTGTTGCTTGACATCAAGCAATTAAAACTTTAATTAGACTGAAATGAGAAAATGTCTCTGATGTTTAATTTCTCCATTACTCATATAAAAGTCAGGTTATGATGTTTCATTACGTTCTATCTACTAAGACTACCATTGGCTGGCTTAAGAATTGCACACATACACGGGAGACAATTTAAGGGGCTTGTCTATTGACACGATGAGAAAAAAGGGGATGTTGATTTCAATTAACCGGGTTTATTCATTTGAAAGAGCATTGATTAAGAGTTGATTGATAATAATGGGTTGTTTTGTGACTCACAACAGGCTTAATGTATTTAAAGGTACAATTAAATAAACATTTTCTTATATATAAGCGTTGTTTCGCAGGGCATTGTGGACTGACAGGCCAAGTCTATTAAGCCATCAGAAGGACTAATTTCAGTACTGCTGTGTTAGCTTTTAAATAAATGCAAACTTGTTTTTAAGGAAATTGAAACAAAGATACACACGGTGCATCAAACTATTATTGATAAAAGCTGGTACCTTCAAAATGAAATGGTGTGGTGTACCTCTGTATCATTCTCATGATATATTTTTTTGTTTTTATCGGAACATTAACTGAAGAGAACATCTTTCAGAGGACAAAAGCGTGCTCTCATGAACCTATTATTTTTTCCTCCTCAGTTTCAGTGGGGCATAAAATGCTGTAATTTCAAGGAACAGATCCCGCAGTTTATTTTCTAAAGCCATGAGAAACTTCATGGGGATTTACTTACCCATTTTGATCTATAAGATGTTTCAAACACTGCAGACCAGGCTCTTGATTTTCTGGTTACCTTGAGATAAGAATTTAAAAGTATTTAAAAATTATGCCCCAGAGTGAAATCATTTTTTGTGTTCTTGGGCACTATTTTTTGCTATTGAATTACTGCAGAACACAAACCAATACACGTGGACATGTGCCCACTTTTAACAATGCAATGCGTTGAATACCAATAGAGTCCTGTGCTTTTGCATTTACATTTTTGCTACTGCACCCTCAGAGTGAACAAGAAGTACGTCGACACTCATTTTTTAGGGGTTAGTGTGCGTGTCTCAGGTTCAAGGACTGTACCAACTGTTCCATAGCTTCAAAGATTTTTGGTCGGATGAAAGAGGTAATCTGCTTTCGAGTCACTCTCAACTGTGCTCGCTTCTTGGGCCACACAGACGCTTCCAGAATCAGCAATTAGACACTGTCAATGTCTGCCAGTTGGCTCGCCGATGCATTTGCTTAATGAAGGAACTCCACTCTCAAGATCCACCAAGTCCCCACTGAGAGCAAGATAACCAAACTACAACGCAAAAGGTCAATCAGTATTCCTAGCACACCATCAAAACTCAGCAAGGGTTCATATTGCTACCTCTCTCAAAATCCAGTTGTTATCGTTTTACTTATTACCACCAGCGAAATCATTAGTGTGTCAGTTTGCCTTGCATGCCACAGCTTTTGAAAATGTCTTCAATCCACATGTAAACTAAAACAAAATGTCTGATACCATTCAAGGAAACAGACAGTAGGGAGGGTGCAATCTCCTTTTGGTTCATTATTAAATGAGGTTGTTCATTTGATCGTTCACAGAACTCAACCTAACATCTCTGCATGGTGCAAATACAGGTGAGACAGGAGTCAAAGTCACAGCCACAATAAATGTTTTATTTTTAGACACTTTTTTGAATGTCACTACTTACTAAAGAAATGTCCATTAAAAGCTTATAGTTGAGTCATTTTCTTGTCACACATTTTATTTGTCATACCATTCAATGAGTATAAATGGACATTAGTCATACTTTTTGGGAATCAGTGAAGAAGTTATCCTTGAAATAATCCAAACCACCCCAATCGTTTGCTTGTTCTTATCCTTTCTATTGCTGTTTCAGAAGTATGGACACTCAGTAACCAGATGTAAATAAGTGCATATATCCACCAAAATGCACACGATATTATGAACAATTATTAACTTGCCTACTAAATCATACAAAATAATAATAATAATAAACCCTTATTTATACAGCACTTTTCTTATCTGAGTTAGATTCATATACAGAGAAGGTAGCAGAAATACATCTACTGCTGCACTATGATTGAAGGTTTATGTGTTTAAACTCAAGCCTGTTTAAATCAAGTTTACTCAAATTGTTGTGGTTGTTTCACGTTGCGTATCTTTTTGCAGCCAGTCAAAAATGTCCGACCCATCATGATTTTTTTAAATAATTGATCATCTATCATTTTACATATGATGTCACCTGAAGTTTGATGAGGCTTTATCAATTTAATTTATTATAATCATTTAATCAACCTTTGTTTTGTGTCTTCATGCACATGATAGACAATATTGTATATTGTTGTTTTTTCGTGTGCCTTGAAAATCTGTACCCTGCATTTTAGATGTACAACACAAGTCAAAAGTTTAGACATACCCTCCCATTGACTTGACTGAGAAAGTGCATCGAAACTTTTGACTGGGACTGTAGGTGCACACAATGTCTTTGTTTTGTCTCTGTGATAGAGATGCTTACCCTTGTTTCCCTCACAGTCTAGTGAAGGATCAAGGGCTTTGTGTATAGTAAATTCTTTAGTCAATGTGCTTCCACAGACTTCATGGGGAGCAAGGCCCTACTTGAAACTAAAAATACCGGAGTTGCAACTTTTTTTTGTATATTGTTGAAACAGTGTGATCATATTTTATTTTTTTTTCTAAAATGTGGTTCCCGGAGGTAGATTGTATTGAAGAAAGATTTTGGTGGGGAAAATATTCTACTGGAAAAAGGTTGCATATTGTAATGACCTTGACACTATGATGGACCCAAATGGACGACTGCCCAGGCGAGAACGAAGGTATAAAGATAAACTTTACTGAAGTCAATCAAACTACAAACAAAAACTCACTGTGGAGGAAATACAAACTACAAACAAAAAAAAACACTCACTTAGGAGGAAATGGTATTCACACAGACTAGTAACAACTTTGAATTCTGGCTGCAGGACTTGACTCTGGAAGCAATGGAACAAGACGAACTGGCACAGGACAAAGGGAGACAAGGACTATTAATACATGAGGTAGGGGAACACAGGTGAGACCAATTAGGGGCAGGGTAGACAATCACAACGACGGGAGAATCACACAAAGGGAGGAATCTGGGTCTGAAACGAGAGGGAAAGGTGAGTTCAAAATTAAACAGGAAGTGCAAGACAAGACTAGACATGAGTGACTTCAAACTTCAAAAAACACTGAATATGAACAGGACTATATTAACAGAGCTGGCGGGACACAACACATAAGGTTATATATATTATTATTATAGATATATATGTGTCTGTGTGTTTGTATGCACACAAACACATGCATATGCGGGGGGAAAAAGTGTTAGCATACTTGGAGCAGGATGATTATTTTTCCAAACTCTCAATTATACTCACCGTCTCAACTCAGCTCAACTAGTCAAGCCTTTCAGTGTTTACCGTGAAAAGAAAATTGTTTCAGGTTGACATGATAATTTGAAGTAGCTGAAAAGAGGTCATCAACTCACAAAGACAACCACCGAGCTATTTGTCTATAGCTATTATACACAGAAGACATGCGGCTGTCTGTGACTTGTCAAGATGTGTCCTGCAAAATAGAAGTGATTTGTTTGGAAAATGTTGTAACAAGCGCCAAAGGGTCCTGCAACAAAGAGCAGTGTTGGCCATGGTGACCTTCCATGTGTAAAGGTTGCGTTTGTAGCCACAAGCATGGAGACACAGAAAGTGTCTAACAGTAGAAAGAGTATTATTTATGTCTGATAGAAGGTATATGCCAACCTACATTTGTAAAGGCGTTTCTTGGGACTCATGACTCGTCTGTTGATGTAAACTTAAATCACATCCGCTGAGTTTGATGAATGCTATCGAGTTAAGTGTCTGAATTGGATAATTTCTGTTTTACAAATGTTTGTTCTATCAGTGGTATGCTTTGTCCCAACAAAGTAAAAAAAAAGATTGCATTATTCAGTGCACTTCAGAATAGTGTTTTCCCACTCTGTATTCAGCCACAAAGACTGTTTAACAAACCGGCAAATATGCAGATAATCCAACAGCCCCAAAGGCAATCCTTGAGAGCTGGGACAGAAGATAATAGAGCTAGACTTTTATCAACCTGTATTGATTAAGTGGAACAAATACAGAGCTTAGCAGGAAGACCCATGTCATATATGGTTATTATGAAATCCTCCAAAACCCCTCCTTCAGCCATATATTGCATACATCAAAGTATAACTGCAACGTTAAGGAAATTAAACCAAGCGTTCATTGGATCACGTGAAGTAAAATAACAGGCCGTTACGATCGGTCTATTTATTCGGTGCTCAATGGTTGGTCTTGTCTGCATCACCTTGATTCAGTGGATGTGTCTAGTGCCCCAGGCTTGCTAATGATTGAACTCATAATGGCAAAATACTGCATATTGTTGGTATGCTTTGAATGCTTTAATCTCTAATGCTTTATGTTAATGACTCTCCTTAGAGTTGAGCTCATTATGTACCCTCAGGCTAAGTTGAGGTATTACTCTAATCGAGACCAACACTTTATGTGCCATGAGTGTCTAGTGCCTCACACAAGGAGATGGAGGAAAAACCCCTGCAAAAACACTGTTTTGGTTCGTGCTCATTTATGAAAACGCATGGACTTCCTCCAGCAAATGTATCCTGATTTATGTTGGTGACAGGGTAACTGCCCAATACCAATCGGAAACTCCTCTTAACGCAGTCATGCGGGAAACCTCTATTGTTTACTGAGCCGTTCATGTCCAGTTTAAATCGAACGGAGCACAAAACTATGCGTGAAGGTCGGATGACAGAGGAGTGACAATAGTCAAAGTGAAATTTCAGTGATGTGGTGTATTATGATTCAGTTTGTTGTTAGAACATGGTCATCGTCAATGAACTAACTGCCTAGTCGCACTTGTATTTCTGCAGAATACCTATTGTTGTGGCTTTCAGCTTCCTTGTTTAAATAGAGCTCACATAATTTATTATAAATGCCTCCCTAAGATAATGTGTCTCCCAGTACAAAACTCACACATCCCTGAAAGGTTAGCTCTGTTCTCAAAAACCTATAAAAACGTCCTTGCTTGAATACTAGTGGTCAAAGAGTGCAGAATTGCCCTTTCAGAAGGTGTATTCATTAATGGGAAGCTTTTTACTTTCTGGGGTTTGTGCAGCATCTGCTCCCCTCAGCACTTTAGGCTTGAAAAGAGAAAGATCAAAAAAAGGTGCCTTGAGACAATTCATTGTGCAATTGTGGTCAGATGCAACTTTTTGAAAATAGTTCAACCTCCGCCTCAACTCTGGGCAAAATGAAGTTGCCTGCAGGGCAATATTGATGGAGCTGTTCTGTGGTTTCGGCTTAATCTTTAAGAATCATTTTCTCCTGAAAATGTCAAGGATTTGAACAGGAGGAATGATCAATACTGAATTATTTTTCAAAAACTGAAAATAGTTTGACATAGTTGATTCTAATGTATTTTTCCCTCGGCCAATGTCTTTGATTAGTTTAATGAAATTGATGAGTCTCTATTTTGTAATATGTCAGATTTGGTTTTGAAGAAATTGGACTTTGATTCCTTCTTACCTCATTTCTTTGTGAACTTTCATAGCCCTGCCATAGAAAAAGTGACTCACATTAATGCTTTACAATAAGGCACTTTATGAGATATTGAGATATTTAAGAACACATAGTGCAGCATGTAATAATATTACCAAACATTGTTTTCTCTTAACATTACATTTCTTAATAATTATAAGTAATTTGTAATTTACTTAGTATAAAGTTATTCATCTTATTAATAGTGATATCGAAAAGTGTTTTACTGTACAGTTTAGCACTTATTAGTATCGACATTTAGCCTTTATTAACTTCAAATAAAGCATTGCGCTTTCCCCAATGTAAAGTAGAAACAATTTACAATTGATTAAGGTTCATTAAAGGGCACAGGATGCATGTCCTAAAGAATAGCCAGATACATTACAATATAGATTAACACTGTATAATTTACAATATCGCAATTATTTAGATTTTTACATGGAGTGGAAGAAGAACATTTGTGCTATACTCCTTTTTATGCAAAGATAATTTCAAATACGCAGTAATCCCTGCTTGTTATCTGCTTTTCGTTGTATGACTACAAATGTATATAGGCTGCTCTTATAGGCAAAACCAGTAGAGGTATTTTTTTATTATTGCACTGTAAATCCCCTATCACTATTTTACTGGTAGATTTTTGTGATGTCATGAAGCAGTTGTCCCAGGGAACCATCAGACTGAGTTTTTTTTTCGTCTTGCCTTTCCGGACTCAATAACATGGAAATGCTCCAAAAGCAATTTGTGATTTGATTTCATCAGCCTTCTCCACACCTGCCCTTTCTCAGTCCACCAGCCTGTCTCGAAGTGTTGCAAATGGACACCGTTATGGGTATTCACAAGCAGTTTTAAGTACATATAGGACATGGTAAGCCTGTCACTCATAGAACTCCAAATGATGGGACATTGTGGGTTGCAAAATAATTTTTTATTAATTAATTACCTTTTAAATTAATTGTAGATAGTATGCAATTTACATTGAGTGTTCCACAATTGTTTACAAAAAGGAAATTACAATTTAATATGGGTATTCATTATTTGTCTGTTACAGCAAATTGTTAATTACTATATTATGATGGTTTGTCAACCAGGTATATTTGTAAAAGCTTTACGAATGAAATTATTGTTCAGTAACATACCTTCATAGCATGCATCAACAATGTATTATCTAATATGTTTTTTTCAATACATATACTTATCAAATAATTGAAAAATACTTTATTAATCTGTCTTATTGTAAACTGCTGCTCTTGAACTGACTTAAGTAAGTTTGTTATTTTTATTAATTTATATTGTGAACACCAGCGTGCTCTTACAATGTCAAGTATTGGCCACTTAATGTGTGTTTCTGTCAGAAAATGCATAATTGGCGTCCTATCTTCAGGTTATGGAATTTAGTTTAGATAGCTTCCCCAATGTAATTACGTGGTCAGTACCCCATAAGGACCCCAAGGTATCATTATTAAGCCAAGTAGTGTCACAAAATCAATGAAACCAATCTAGTGGTTTGTGTGTAATATGACTTCCAATGTCGACGTTCTTTCTTTGGATTACAGACACGTAACCATCCATGACCACAGAGACAGATATTATCAGAAAATAAGCTGATTTAAAATGTATTTCTCTCATGTGCAGCTGAATATTGGTATGGTCTGCAGCTCCTTTAATATGCTTGTGTATATAAGAGCAATGCCCCTTGACGATCATATTTAACAGTATTTAGAACAGTATAAAGAACCCAAAGGGTTTTTGAGGTCAAGTAAACTCTTGGACACACCAAAACGGAAATCCAAGTCTGGAGCCTGCCAGGGACACACACTTTCACTGTAGACGTAATGCAGAAATTAGGCTTCCAACCCCATATGTCTAAATGGGGAAATCCAATTAAATAAAGGATTTGTAAAAGTATCTGTGCTGGGGATTACAATGGCTCAGCCTTGCTAAATCCTCAGTGATAATTCAGCAAGCGGTTACATAAAGCGATGGACAAGGCAGAAAGCATATTTGGCCACCACTTTACTTCCTTGGAAAGGGAAAATGTCAGGCCAGACTTTGAGTGAGTTTCACCTTTATGTTTGGGAACAAAAAATAAAGCGTATGGGATGCCGTTAGCACAAGGTTACTTTAAATGTAAAAATGTGCAAGAGCGATGTGAAAATGGTCACCCCAATCAAATGCACTTACTGTCCCCTGAAAAAGAAAATTCTTTATAGCTTTATGAGGCATTATATTAATTAAAAGGGATTTACTGGGTAATGTGATTGATTCACCTTACTTAAATTAACACCTTTTATACTCCCAAGTTATATAATGAGGCCACGATTGGCATGACTTTAGCTTAATTTTGACTGAAACAAAGTAATTGACATTCACATCAAATGTTTCAAATGCTCTCAAAAACCCTGCATTAAAATTGATGCATTTTTAAGTGTAAATCCGATACAGAAGTAGAAATATAATAAATTAGACTCAAACGGCATTCCCAAGAGACACGTATTTGGCTCAAATGTTAAAGAAAAGAAAAAATGATCTAAAAAGGTTCTTCTCATCTGTTTGCCAAGTAAGACCTCAAGAAGCAACTGCACCAACGAGCTCCAAGATTTGGGGCTTTGGCCCAGTCATGGCAGAAATCCATGTCCAATTATTTGCCTTCAAATTGCTTAGCCAGCCGAATATCTGGAAATCCAGCCTTGTGTATCCTCCTCTTCCACAGGCCCTTCTTTCCAACCCCCTCCCCCACCCCCATCCCTTATTGCATAATCAGACATCAGGAGTGGTGGTACCCAGCCGAATATTACTATTAGGGAGACGAGAGGAGCCATTATGTGTCAGACCACCTTCATTTCCCACCGCTGAGAGGAAATGATTGCCTCCCCACTGTAGGGTTTAATGACTGATAAAAGCTCCTGATCGAAGAAAGGTGCCTTCAATGTCAGCGTTGTTAACACATTCTGCAGTCAAGAGCAGGAGGAGTGCTGGACAGTGTAAAAGGGGGTGGTTGCAATACACAGTGCATCACATCAACATTTCAGAATATCTCTGAGAGCAACTACTGGAATTTATTTATCAAGCATGGCAATATAAAAAAAAGAGAGGTCCGCATAGAAATGATATATCTGTTTAAAAATATATTATAATTAATTGTATAACAATTAAATGTTTTATACAGATTATACTAGAGCGTTCAGGTGGTATAAAGATTTTTTTTTTAATATTCAACTAGGTTAGCTGGTCAACAATTGTGATAACATCCTTAACTTGAGAACACAGAAACCAAAAGTGTAGCATGTAGAGTTTTGAACTCAAACCCCCAACTAGTTTTCACGCAAACGATTATTGAGGACATGAACTTGAATGGTAGAAATGGCGCTGTACGCACTTTAGGTACACACAGCTTTATTACAAATGACATGAAAACACATCTCTAAAGACAACAATTTTGCTTTATATTAAAAATTTTGAATTATTCTGTTTTCTTTTTTCAATAAGCAACAAACAAAAAGAGTGAAGAAAATAACTTTACTTACAATACTACGCTTTTTGTAGTTATTTTTGCATTAAAACATTTTGACTGGTGGAAAAATATGAGTGGCTGCTAGTATTTGCGCATCCACAAGCCACTATGGGTAGTGGTAAAAAAAAAAATCCCCCCCCCCCCGGTGTTGTAACACCGTCAGTTAGAATGGGATACAAACAATGGTGTAAAACTTGAAGATTTGTCTGTTGGATTTCACATATCCAGCACAATCCACGCAAGATACACTTGTGGGAGTCAGCAGGGGGTGTTGGGCCATATGCTTTGGCAAGTTGCATCAGAGGTTTTACAGAAGGCTCTGCAGCTCCTATTTGTTTATGATTTGATCGGGCACAGGGAACTAGATTATGCTTTGAGAATCTTTTGTTTGAAAATTTCAGACGGTTGGATATTATTGAATATCTAGTGGATTCTGTATATATATATATATATATATATATATATATATATATATATATATATATATATATATATATATATACACACTATTCCATTCTTTATGACCAGTACTAATGGAAACATGTTTACAGTAGTGCATTAGGAACATCGATTGGGTTGGAAGGACTTCCATGTAATGCCTTGGAGAGATGTAAAGCAGACAAAGGGTAGACGGGTGTGAAGCATTCTTGTGTTTTATGTTGTCGTGTTGTAGTCCTTATTCAAACTGGGTTATTACAGTGAATGTAAGACACAACTGCTGTTGGTGTTTCAGCATATCATAACAATTTCACCCACTCTGTTTGTATACACTACCCAGCCGATCTGAAAAACCACAGAATGCTCTCCAGATCCGGTGATATAATCAGTTCTGGTGTATGTTTAGGATGACACACCCAAGTAACTGTGGGGGGTATTATGCCAGAGTCAGCTCACACATAAATACACCCTGTCAACATTAGTATTTGATGTAATTAGTCAACTGACATCTAGTCTAGCCTGTCAGCTATAAAACTAAATGTGGAATATAATGGACCAGTATCTTATTCAAGTTTTAGTGTGCTACACTTTGCTATGTATTTTTTGGGGTTGTTTCTTGGACTTCCGGTCAAGGTATTGACAGGAAAAAGCAGCTAGAGTGCTTATCTAAAAGCTTGTTTGTCTCAAACATAGTTTGTTTCTAAAACCTAGTAAATAATTTAGAGGAAAACAAAATGGATTATGCCACTCTTTCTCTTTATTTTAAGATGGATCATTGGACAGGTGAAAGCATGAGATATGCATGAATTAATGAATAGAATAACGGATTGATTGAGGAAGAGGTGGATGAAGATTGAGTGAGCTGTACAAATTCCTTTTAAAGAAAGAGCATTCCTTTTTGAAAGAGCACTAAGCATGGTTTAAAGCACAATTTAGTCTGCATACAGCAGTCCAACTGAACATTTCTTTAAGGCTTAAGAGTCTAATGCATTCACTATTCTTAATCATGTTGGAATTCTGTTCTGTTGACTTAAAAAATGGCCCCCAGTTTTAGGAATATTTACAGCAAGTCTTGAGAGGGACCAGTCATTGATATGTGGCATCAGGAAGCTAATGGTGTCCTTCACTCTGTGGGAAAAGAAATCAGCACACCCAGTAGTGCTTGCTTTCACACAGCCAATGTGACACCAGCCATTCTCCGATTCCACGGCAGCATAAACCTGAAACGTTCACCTCTTGAACCCCATTGCTTCTGAAGGTGGTTATTTCATGGAAGAGTCAACAAACTGCTCTGAGCTAGCCAACGCCTTTCATTAGTCACTCCATCTGTTGTGTTTCACTTTGCTCTATGTTGGTCACGCTGTTACAAACCCATCTCGGGGACCTCTGCCCCTGGAAACTTGTTTTTCCCACGGTTTTTACTGGTGCGTGTGTGTGTGTGTGTGTGTGTGTGTGTGTGTCTATGTGGGTGGGTGTCTATGTTTGTGCTTATATCAGTTGGTTTGTGTTTTTTCCACCTGCATGTGTACTTCCTATTAGATGCTAGACACTAAGGTGCTAGTTTTACAGGTTAGTCCGTGCGAAAAAGATTTAGACTGAGACAGAGTTCAAGGTTGCTGCTGAGAGAATCAACTCCAGGAAAATGTGGCAAGAAGCTCAAACGCCTAAGGTGAGGATTGGTAGTCAAATCATTGACAGGACTTCAGTCATCCTACTTTCAAAATGGTGTGCCTCAAGTCCTCAAGCATTTCTCTGTTGGGAGTGAGTTTATTTTAATTTGGAAATCAATGCGGTTTTGTGTCGGAAAGCCTCAACCAGTTGGCAATTAATGGACGAAGAGACAGACATGACCTTAAGAACTTGGAAACTTAAAAAATTCTGTCTGGTGGTGAACCGTGGAAAAGCATGTTGCTGTTATTTTGTTATTTACCAAAGCAATAAGCTTAGTATGACCCCATGTAGATAACAAAACAATATCCACAGTCTATTGTACATGATATTTATAGATCATTAACTTTATTTGGGTGCATTTAGTGAATTCAAACATGCCTCTTCAGGCCTTGTTTTGTTCAACCAGAGACTCCGTTGATTGAATTTACTTTTATTAAGTGTGCAGTGACTTCATAAATAAGGGACATACATTTACATCAAACAGAAACATGATCTAACAAAAACGTCTCCAATCAATTACCAACGTGCCTCCCCATGTACAGTAATTTTGCTCCAAGTGGATACTTTAGTAGAAAAACAACTGCATCTGAAATCTTCCATCTCCCTGATAGAAATAGCTTTCCACAAGATAGTTATCCACATGGTTGATAGGGGGAATTATGCTAATTCCCAATGATTTGCTGGCATCATAGTCATGCATGCTGATCAGCCTCATGCTTTTATGAGGCTACGCTAGTCTGAGGCTTAAGATTAGAATTGTTCACATGCATTTGGTCTATTGCGGTTGTGTCTAGTGGCTGAAAAAGATTAAAAGATTCGTGAAAATTGATGTTAGGAGGTTATTGATTGAGAATATTTTACAGGACATACTACTGTAAGACAACCCAGTCATTTGAAAAAGAGCATGAACAACAAAACAAAGAAGAACCCCATTGGTTTTAATACAACAAGCTATTCTGTTCTCATGATCACCGAGTAAAAAAAAATTTACTTTGTCTAATGTGACTATGCTCACGCAGACAATTCCCCATCGTGGCCCATTTACACTGCTTTACCACCTTCAGCTGTGCTCAAACAATAGTACAAAATAAGGGCCAACACAAGCAGTGGACTTCAAAGAAACTTTTAAACTGTATTTGTAAAGTCGAGTAGCTTGCTCATTAGGTGCGTTTCCATGAATGTACTATACATGCTCCTTATAATGAACATGAACCTGGCATTCAGCAGCACGGTGGCTCAGTGGGTAGCACTGTTGCCTCACAGCAAGAAGGTCTTGGGTTTAATTCCCACCTGACCCAAGGGCTTTTCTGTGTGGAGTTTGTGTGTTCTCCCCGTGTTTGCGTGGGTTTCCTCCCGGGACTCCGGTTTCCTCCCACGGTCCAAAAACATGCAGGTTAATTGGTGACTCTAAATTTTCCGTGGGTGTGAATGTGAGTGTGAGTTGTTGTCTGTCCCTATGTGTCGGCCCTGTAATAGACTGGCGACCTGTCTAGGGTGTACCCCGCCTCTCGCCCTGTGTCGGCTGGGATAGGCTCCAGCCCCCCCGCGACCCTGCATAGGATAAGCGGTATAGCTGATGGATGGAACCTGGCATTTCATATGAGTATATGACTCAGTCGTTAAAGGCAAGTAGTGTATCTCTTTGTTAGGGCTTCTATAGCCAGGCATGTATATTTTTGCTCAGCTTTGTTTTTGCCGCTGGAATGCGGATCTGAAATCAGGGGTCTTCCAATAAGAAAACTGTGTAAATGGACAAAACGAGACATGCTGATCTCTCTCTTTTATGTAACAACGTATTATCAATTTACTGTAAGAACTGACTGAATGAAGTAGATGAACTGACTGGATGTTCTTACTGTACCATTTCCATCAAAGTAAAAGAGATGGAAGACTCCCTTGAAGGAACGTGCTCAACTCAAATGATTAGATTAAATGCTTACGTTAACAAGTTGCTTGACCTTGTACTCTGAAGAACAAAATTCAACCTATCTAATCCTGAATCTTTACGGTATCAAAAAGAACATTTCAGATTTTTCTTTGGCACCCATAAAATGTGACCTGAAATGCATTACAGTCCACATGGAGATAACACAATCTGAAGAATTAGATGCAGTTGCTGTTTTACCCAGCACTTTAAATATCTGCCGTCAAGCTTAATTCTTTGTACTGTTACCTAAAAAATCCGATTAGCAGTCAGTAAGATAAATTTAATGAACATTTATTTTGAGGGCATTTTGAAAAAAAAAACACTAAAATAACCAACTTGCGTCGATAACACGCCATTTTTAATCCCTTTCCCACCACCCAAAAGGACAACAAAACACAGATTCTATTTCTATCCCCTGTTAATGTCAAGAGGGTTGCGGTTCAGCGTGCAGCCTTTCTTCTGCAAACGTTTGGACTCCTAATGATCCCTGCCTGAATATTCTCTGGCTGTCTCAACGTATTTGGTGAACGAGCGAGAATGATCTTCTTTTTACCCATCAATCTCCCCTGGGGTTTTAGCAGAGGATAATGCCAACCAAGCCCCCCCGCTTCGGCAGCAAAACCCCAAGCTACAATGGCCCTCCCGGAGTACCATTGTGAATTCATCTGCAGACTTGTCAGAGCTCCATTTTTCATACTCAATCAATTTACTATTAGATACTTGTATACTTGAAATATCACTGCTTGTGATTGGTAATTGCTCTCACTCAGCAGCAAAGTTAGGCCCGGCTGTTAGGCCGCGGACTTAAAAGTTCAACAGAACAAACTAGAAAGCATACAAAATAGAAAGTTAGTTAATATGTGACCTATTGTTTCTCATGGGTGGTTTTATCAACACAATCACATTTTCCCCCCACCCTGATGATAATCCACTGTGCAACGCTTCGGGGGCCTGATCTGAGGGGTGCATGTTGGAATGACAGCTGGCTACCAGTGGGATGAGTTAACATTTACCCTCCTAAGGCATCAGCTCAGTGTGAGAACGCTGGCTTAATGCTCGCTATCACCTCTCCACCCCCACACCCTGCCATTGTGATTGACATAGTGACGTATGATCAGCCTGCCAGTGATATGCGTCATCGCATAGACAAGAGTGAAAAAGTGTACGTGAGGATGTGGCATGTGTCGTCCGCTTCACGCGGCCAAATATGTGCATGCATGAAGGAGCTCTGGATGCACGCAGATATGTGCAAACATGCATGAACGTGTGTCAACACATGCAGACATCGGCTGTGATGGCGTGCCATAATGTCATTTGCTCACCCTGTATGTTCTGGGATCGAGTAATGTATATCCTTGTGCAAGCAAAACTTGCTCTGCCTTTTAGTAAAAATGTCATGGTGGCGCACAGGGACCCCTTCCAAAGATGTCAGCTATCGCCCCCCTCTGATTGGTGCAGGCCATGTTGGCCTGTGGGAACAGCTTGAGGGTGATGCTGCCATATTCCTATTCCAATAGGGTGCCGGTCCTTGGGGGTTTTCAAGCTTACCGTTATACCATTGGTCTAAAGAGAAGTAGGGAGCCATAATTGTATTTTTTTTGTGTATATTTCCTTGAATTGGTCTCATGATGACCGGAGAGATAGCTCTGACATCTTTTGTTTCGTGTCTCGTTAAAGCACCTGATCCGAATGTCGGACGGCGATCACAGCCATCCCATCCTTTTGATTGCTCAACATGCCGGAATGACAAAGGGCCAAGGAAAACTGAGGTTGTCAAGGCAACGATGTTGTAGCGAAGCAAAAGGCTTTCGCACAAACACACAAACCCAGACTCGCCTGACTCAAAGGCACCCGAAAAGCAAAGCGGTCCTACAGTGGCATCATTGCTGGCTGAACGTCACTTCATCCATGTGGAGACTGGACACTTCGCAGCCTTGTCTAAACATAGGATTGTTAGTGGCTGTGGCGGTGCCTAGGTGGGAGGCTAAAGACATCGCCAAAGGGACAGAGCATGGATAGTAGAATACAGCCACCGTTACCTAACCATGTCTTTCTTTCTCTCTCATTCTCTCTCTCTCTCTCTCTCTCTCCCTGAAACACACACACACACACACACACGCTCACACACAAACCACACTTTCAGCAGACACTCTCGACAAGCCCAAAAGAGTGTGGACTCAAGCAGTGTGAAAGCCGAGGAGGCCGTGGTGATTTGGTCACCATTAGAAGCGGTTTGCACTGGCAGGACACGGTTAGGTGGAGAGCCGGGTATATGAGGGCAGGGTGACTGCTGAGTGCAGCATGTTGAAAACAACACCCCATTGCGTGCCGGTGCCTCGTGGAAGGCTCACTCTGCAATGGAGGAAGATGGAGAAAGAAAGAGTACAATGGAGAAAGAAAGAGTACTGCAGACGGCTTGCTTTCTATGGAAATAAAAAAAAGAACAGTTCAAGCAATTCGGTTTAAAATTGTCTCGCTACCAGTGTACGTGTCGTTGGCAAAAAATTTGCTGCTGATGTGAAATATGTTTGGTTTTGGATTCAGGTTTATGTTTGATTGTGTGTGTCTGTCTGTCTGTCTGTCTGTCTGTCTGTCTGTCTGTAAGAGGGAGAGGGCGAGAAGATGAGATTGCGTCACATTTACAAGCATTCCATCATCCCGAACGGCTTTGGTTGCCAGTCCTTTCGGATCGTCAAGCTTCTGCCGTATTCAATGGATGTAGTCCATACAATGTTGTATGCACTGAAGGAGCCAAGAGGCAATGCTTTGAGCACAATTTTCTTTCTCGCTGCCTTGATCAATTCATCACGCTGGGTCTCTATGACTCTTTTTTGCAGCGAGTCAAATTTTTGACTACAAAATGTGAGGCGGCACCACGGCTCTCCTGTGCAACACATTATGTCGGTTGAGTTTCATTAATCTTGCCATTCACTTGCGTCCTGGGGAGTCCTTTCGCAACACCTTCCACTTTCAGGAGCTCTCCTCCGAGGCACTGCAGGTAAAATATGGAGGGTGGGAGAGGGTGGCAAAACATTCCTCCCAGATAGATTTTCCCATCATGACTTGAAATAGCATAAATATCGATTGCTTATGAGGGCTTGAAGGAAGAAAGGTGGGGTTAAGGGGGAGGGCTGCGATGGAATAGAATTCTGTGAGTGCGTTTATTATTTTTGCGGAGGCTGTGAGAGGAGAGGTAATCAGATCAGGATGTCCTTGTAAGACGGAGACCTCTATTACTCTAATAAAGGGTAAGAGAAAGGATGTATACACACACAGAGAGAGAGAGGGGGGGGGGGGTAGATTGAGGTAAGAGATTGAGAAAAGAAATTGAGAGAGAGAACATATACATTTCAACAGCCACATAAACTAATACAATCCCTGTGTGTCAGATCAATTGTTTTAAAGTAGGCCTACTGTTGCTCACCTACAAGTCACAAAATAACTGCACAATCCTTCTGCAAGGGTGGTAAGAAGCTGTAAGAAACACTGCAGATAAGATTGCAGTAGACATTCTGATACAGCCTACAATGCATGGCTAATGGGACATGATTAAAGGTTAAAAACACATATAGGCCGGCACATAGGTAACCTTCATTATTACTGAAAAAGAGGCCTGTTTATAATGAATGCAATTTTTTTATTTACAAGAAAGTTTGCCTACACGGTATTGTAAAATTCTGTTTGTCATGTCAGCAACCCCTAACAAACACATAGCCGACAAAATAATAGTACTTTTGATACTTAAGTATTTTTAAGCAGGTACTTTTGTACTTTGACTCAAGTAGAAATTTAAATTGAAGACTTCTACTTTTAATGGAGTTATATTTAGAAAGGGTCTCTGTACTTTCACTCAAGTACAGGATTTGTGTACTTTGTCCACCTCTGTATAGCATAAGCTAAAGTATAGCATAAGCTTCTCTCTCTACGTGGAGAGAAAGTGCAGCGATACAGTACTATTTACCAATATTTCTGTTGTCTAGAAGGTGGAAGTAAGTATGTAAAATAGATTTGAACTGGGCTCTAGCTCTGGGCCACAAGAGACTACTTCAAATGTAGCACAGGACCATTTGCATATAGAAATATTATCGCTGTCCCATATATACTGACTTAATGATGCTTCCTAGTTCCCCCGAGTCCCCAAACTATCAAATGATGATTGACACAAAATGAATGGCAAATTCATTTTGAGACAAAATGAATTTCAAATATCCCATAGCTATCCTCATACACCACAAAACAATCTTTATAATACCCAAATCGTTTCTCTGAGTTCAAATTGCTAAAATGGGTATTGCTTATCTCAGGACCCAGCATGAGCTAAATTATTTTGTGTTGTCTTGAGGCAAGTGTAAATAGTAATAATGACTAAAGTCCAATTGGGATATCTGTTACAGAAACATGGCCTCATTGTTGATCACCTTTCACTCAGCCATAGTTGTCATGTGACAGATGAGTCCAGGGTAGAAATAAAATTTCCGGTGTAGAAATTATATTTTGGTCCATTGTCTCCACTTCCAATTTTTATTTCTAGCTAGTTCTGAGAAAGGTTGAACCTTTCAATTTAACTTCTTGCAATTAAATTTCAGTTATCTGAAACACACATCCAGGGACTTAAGAAAAGTCATCGAAAACAGACAGGGTTGAAATTCCTTCCAACACCCATCAGCGGGTCAAGCAAAAACAAGCCCAAAGCAACTCAATGTTGTTTATCAGTTCTCTGTAGATATTCTCATTAAATAAAACAGCTTAGTTGCGATTTGTTACATTCCCTTCACTCTCTTGTGCCATGAATATTTCCCTTTTGTTATATTAGATTATATTATACATATTATCCTCCATAGCCTTCCCTAATGGGTGTGTCCATGACTAGGTGTACAAATTCTTTTAGACATTTTGAATCAAGCATGTTTTGACACTTAAAATACTAATTACCTGTTTAGAAGCACTTTTTTTGTTGAAGTACAACTTTGACAGCACCTGTATTGTTGTCATTGTCAGGTGTATTATCATTTTGACCTCAAACCTGACAGTCACGCCTGAGAACGTGAAAATGCTACCGTAACTCAAGGTCTAAAGCCAGCCTTAGGTTTTGCTTTTGTAGGTTTTTGCAGGGGAAGTATGTCAGCATTGAGCCCATCTGCTCCATTCCCCCTCGCCCCTGCCTTGTAATAAAGTGCCGGAGCGACTTGTTCAAAGCTGTAAAATTGAATCCTGGCCTGGTGGTCTTTTACAGCGAGGCGGTTCACAAGGCATTCCCAGTGGACAGGGAATACAAGGTGGCGATGGGCCGAGGATCTAATACAATCAGGCTATGGTTGCCATCCCTGCAGGGACTGCTTCATTCACTTGTTTTCCTCCATTTTGGTGGTCTGATCTATGTGCATAGATGTCCCCTGGAGGTGCCAATTTTCCAACCCCCCCCCCCCCTTCTTATACAGCGTCGTAAAGCCGGAGACGCGGAAAGGAGGGTGGCGGCACAGGAAGTTATTTCATACTGCTCAGCATGGATATTAATCTCCTAATCTCCCAAGGTCAAAACAAGGTAAAACCGAACACGAAGGCCAATTTCATTGTTCGACCGCGGAGTTTCATTTAAGGCTTGCTGCTTCCGCTCGAAGACCGGCTGAGGCACACCTTATCAGCCATTGTGGTCGTCTTTGATTTTCCAGGGAAGTGAGGGGAATGATCACACAGCTTCCTTTTTTTTGACATGACAGGGAAGGTTTTGTCTGTATTTATGAGTGTGTGTGTGTGTGTGTGTGTGTGTGTGTGTGTGTGTGTGTGTGTGTGAGAGAGAGAGAGAGAGAGAGAGAGAGAGAGAGAGAGAGAGAGAGAGAGAGAGAGAGAGAGAGAGAGAGAGAGAGAGCAAAATTGTGTGCACACCAGAAGGAGTAGGTGTGTGTGTGTGTGTGTGTGTGTGTGTGTGTGTCCTTGACTTTCTGGCTGTATTCTACGGTGGTGTGTGAGCGACTGCGCCTGTGAGGTAACTTTAGTTCCTTTTAAAAGATGAAAGGCAGCACTTTTGGCGGTGGGCGCGACCCATCATAAATAGGACGAGGTCCCCGCGAAACCGAGCGGCTCGTTGAAAGTTTTCCGGTTCAGTGACATTGAAATGTCATTCCTGTTAGGTTCGGCCGGGCTCAGCCGCGCTGAAGACTCTTGTTAATGGACTTTGTTCTTTCCCAGCTACTGCCACTACAAAGGTAAAGTCTACACTGGAGGCATCCGGCTTTGATGAAGCGGCGGGGCCGGTCCGCGAGCGCCTCTTAGTCTGACGCCACCCACACATCTGATGGGATTACCCAACGGGAATGGGGAAAATTCCCTCAAGTCGTCCATCACGACCGGGACGCAGAGAGAGAGAGAGAGAGAGAGAGAGAGAGAGAGAGAGAGAGAGAGAGAGAGAGAGAGAGAGAGAGAGAGAGAGAGAGAGAGAGAGAGAGAGAGAGAGAGAGAGAGAGAGAGAGAGAGAGAGAGAGAGATAAGTGAGCGACTGTGGTGAGGGAAGATAGAAAAAAAATGACAATGTAATTTGCTTTGTGGTGCAGAGTGGAACCGGGCAAAGGGACCTGTCTCCAAAGCAGGGAGGAGGGTGAGGCTGAGAAGAGTGAGATGGAGAGGGAGGAGGAGGAGAGTGAGAAGGAGAGAGAGGAGGAGAGTGAGACGGAGAAGGAGGATGAGAGGGAGGTTGAGGAGAGAGAGAAGGAGAGGGAGGAGGAGAGGGAGGTTGAGGAGAGTGAGATGAGAGGGAGAGTGAGGAGGTTGAGGGAGGAGGAGGAGGGTGAGAAGGAGAAGGAGGAGGAGAGTGAGGAGGAGTGAGATTGAGGAGAGTGAGAAGGAGAGGGAGGAGGAGAGTGAGGAGGAGGGTGAGGTTGAGGAGATTGAGAAGGAGAGGGAGGAGGAGAGTGAGGAGGAGGGTGAGGTTGAGGAGATTGAGAAGGAGAGGGAGGAGGAGAGTGAGGAGGAGGGTGAGGTTGAGGAGATTGAGAAAGAGAGGGAGGAAGAGAAGGAGGTTGAGGAGAGTGAGACGGAGAGGGAGGAGGAGAGTGAGGAGGAGGAAGAGGACGAAGGTGTAAGTGATGGAAAAGGGTGCACAGAGTGGGGGGAGAGCAAAGGCAGCGGCCACAAAGCTCATTTAGAAGCAGGCCCCCGGCGTACTTGCCGATAGCAACTCCTCTCTCTCTGCCTTCATAATGGCTCTCATTGTCAGCTTGTTGGAAGCCGACACACGGCCATGAACTGACTGCAGATTTCTGATAACAACAAAAGGGAGAGAAAAGACTCTTTGATGACCACGTAATGATATGAGCTATTATGTGATGGCTGCAGGCTCCGATTTTGGAGGGATATGGGGTTTGAGAAGCCATGGTAGACAGCCAGATAGATGTGTTGTAAAGTGTAATATTTATAATGTAATTACCTTATGCTAGCTTTATCAAAATAATATCTTACGATGAACCTAAATTAGTCTCATAATAAAGGATTATCCAGGATACGTTGAACTGCAACAGAACGTATTGCGGCCGATTTTGTTTGTGTGTTTTTTTTTTTTTTTTGTGATAACAAGCAGCCGAGCTTTTCTCTTTCCAGACAGGCATGACCCCTTTCAGGCCAAAGTAGAACAACACTGGCTGCCAGCAGGTAACGTCAACATCCACGCAAACACACGCTGTCACACACACAGAAACACACAAACACATACACAACCCCAAATACACCAGAACAAACATATATCAGCAGTATTATGAATGTAGAGGCCTGGGGTGGATATGATGTGTCTTTCTACTCTGCTCTGAGAGGGGTTACGTCGAGTAGAAAGGCCATTTTGCCTTCTTTATGGATTTGGGGAGTGGAGGGGGGGAGGGGGGCAATGTGACCCTTGTCTCAAGGTGAATGCCGCCGGCTGGTCTTGTTGCAGTCCATCACACTACTGTTCCCCATTATGTTTCCACTGCCAGAAGAGCCGCAGCTCAGTGGAAACAATGGCACTCAAAGCTGCACACAGACAGACACACACACACACACAGAGAGAGAGAGAGAGACACACACATAAGTCCCTTGGCTCATCTGCAGACATTCAGGCACACTCAAAATTGCTCTTAAATTTGCCAGTAGACCGGTGCACTTACATATTGAGCACACTCAGATTTACACACAAACACACACATGTACTCGCTTGCAAGCGTGAAATCTGCTAAACCGTGTAAAGGTGCAGCCCTGACATTCAGCTCCATGTCATCCCGTTGTCCTGCCAGTGTTGTGGCATACGGGCCGGACTACCGGGAGAAAAAACGCCCACCATCATCCCTTTTCTGGAGCTCGTCAAGCTGGAAGGTTTTATCGAGCAGGAGACTTAGATGTCCCATGTGGATTATAAGCGTGGTTGTCTAGGCAATTGAAAGGGGTCTCTTGTTGACCCGGCAGTGTTGCCACGCAGGATTGGGCAAGGCCGAAGCACTGTATTGACAGTGTACATAGTGGCGCCGTGAGGTGGGATTAATCTGCGACTGGAATGCTGATGAATTTGAGCCTATAGAATCTGAAAAGCGAACGGTGCATCAGGATGCAATTATCAGGCTCTATTGTTGTTGATGCAATCAAAAGGCCAATATACTGAGAGATGAGATATTCACCCCTAAGGTTAAACATACTGTGTTTTATGAGAAGGCTGACCTCTCTGTCTGACAGGCCTTTCTGATTGGCAGCCTATTCTATATGGTCTAATGATTTACCCCGGGGAATTTGAACAGCTATGATTTCTAGTCAGTAAAACGAGGGTGTGCTTGCCTTACTTACACATCCATAACATTTGTTCAAACTTCAGATGTATGCCGTTAAATCCCTCTTTATGAAATGTGAATGTTTCTACACCATACAGTGCTCTGTTCTCTCTACAAAAAGAATGTTTCTACACCATACAGTGCTCTGTTCTCTCCACAAAAAGAATGGCTGGCTTGACAGGCTTCAGGTGTGGGTCATCATTGTTTAGATATACATCTGAGTGGGATGTTCGGCTTTTGCAGTTGCCATGACCTGTTCTGAGGCCCGGCCCCCTGAAACCCCAGTGACAGCCTCCATATCCTCTGGTCTCCACAAATCAGGGAGTAGCCGAGGACGATGACCTTACCCCGGCTTCTGATGTTGAACTACGTCGAACTACCTCGAGATGAAAAAATGTGCTCCCACTGCCTGAGTGAGTGGACGTTACGGTGATCCCCCTGCATGAGAAGCAGCGCACACGGCCAGAGAAGAACAATTTGTGCCTGCCGGGCAGCCGGGGGCGGAGATGCAAAACAGGGTCTCCGACCGAGAGCCGACTCACCGGGTTTGGTCCACTGGCCCAGCGACGCGCCGGAAGCCCGTAGACACACTCAAGCCACTCACCATATGCACTGGCACACAGCTAAACAAACAAACACGCAGGGAGCACCGGTCGTTCTCTCTCGTTCCCCCCGGGGCATGTACCTGCGGGACTCGGGGGGGGGGGGTGAGGCTACGAGAGGGACGGGAACGCTTTGTTCACAGATTGAGACAGGCCGACGCGGCGCCACACTCTGCCATTGTGGGCGGCACTCTCAACCCGAGTGGTACGTGTTATCAAAACAGGGGACATGTAGTAGTGGCGAGGAGCACACTCTCACGCCAAAGAAGCCCCCGGTGTCGGCCTGGAGGGGACATTGAGGGATAGTGTGATGCCATGGGTGCCTCTCGGACCGCGTCGACTCTTTCATTATCCTCTCCAAACTGTCTGTGGGAGAGTAAAGAACAGATAAAAACCTGCTCACACTAGACATGTTTATCAGATTTGTACTTAAGATTTCACAAGATCGTTTTATTTTTATTTTATTGACAGTTTAATCCTTTGTGTGGTCCAGGAAACAATCCCATATAATGTCTACCTAGTTGAGCAACAGAAAAACATTGCTTTAGCTTATATAAACATTTACGTCAAATTGACGTCAGTCAGATATACATCTTATCAAGATGTGCTGTATTTTATTTGGCCAAGGAAAATACAGTTGGCACGTCATCCACTACTGGAAATGAATGGGAATTATTCAGAACCCACACATTCCTGATCACCCATATCAGAGGGGACCTCATATTTCAAAATATAAGAAAATGTTCACTTCAGCTAGATATATAGACATATAAGGACATACATGCATAAGTAAAATATTGTTGCATAGTTGAGTTGCCCTCATGAGGCCAACATTGTTGTGTCTGGGGCAAAGGCTATTCTTATGAAGTGTGTTAGAGCCTAATGCAAAACGTTACGGCTCAGTACATTCCAACATGCTCAATAATAAGACAGTGATATGATTAACAATTCTTCAAAGACTAAAAAAAGTCAGTTATGTAGACTTTCACAAGTTCCAAGCAAGCAACACTTTGCCTGGGTATAAAAAGCATATAAAAACAAAACACATGTCAACGTCACGTCAACAGCCTCTCATCGGAAGCTGACGGAAAATTCAAATCTATTCTCTGAAGTATAATTTTGCTGCCCGTGCTGTCACCTTGTCTGGATGTGCTGGCAGGTTATTTGCAAGCTTTAAAAACACAATTATCTGCTTTTTGGTTCTCAGCCGTTGGATAAGATCTCAGAAGCACACAGGATCCAAATTCAACAAAATCCACAAATATCCAGTCGCCTTTGAACTCCATCTGCACAAACCCAACAGTAGCATATACAAAATTCCCCTCTGCTGTGATTAATGCTGATTTAGCATTATTTACACGGTACTGTGAAGATAAAATAAACATGATTAGGTCAGACAAATACCAGGGTCAATATTTTGCAGGCTCTTGGTCTTAATAAAACATTCCGTATGATGAACAGTTGCACAGTAGGATTCAAGCACGGAATGTTAGGCAGTTGGCACGTCGTCCAAGGCTAGGAGATGGGGCCCCCTGCTGTTATGAGTTTGGGGCATTTCAGAGACATGTAACAAACCTCAATGGAGAATTCACTGAGTGCTGTCCCTGGGTTTCAGCAGGCATAACCAGCATGTTCAGTCATTTTAACAGCATGTCTCTCTTTGCTCCATGGGCTGCCCAGTGGAGGTTGAGGCAGACGGACTCACCTTATACGTTTGGATTCCTTTAAATTTGGGCTGAAGCTGTTTTGGGAAATCTAGGTTGTCTATCAGTGGTTGATAGAGGTTAATGTCTAACTTAATTACTTCAAATGTAATGGTGGGATTAAACAATGATCTTGTCTCACAGCTGCTGACATAATTAGGCTTACTTTCAATTCTAACAGCTATTTCCGATATGCACACTTGATCAAGGGAATCCGGCACTTCCCGGGTCACACAGGATGTTCCACATGGTGTCTTGGTCCCCTCCTCTTCATCCTCTATGTTCTTCCCCTCTGTCAAATCCTTAGACCATTCAAGTTGAACTTCCACTGCTGCACTGATTTACATCTGCATCAAATCACTTGATAACCTGCCACTTGCCAAGATTGAAAATGGTGTCTCTATAATTAACTACTGGATGCAGGACAACAATTTTAAACTGCACATAAACTGAACTCTTAATTGGCACCAAATCCACCCTTAGTAAAGTTGGCAAAATTTTTCCCCCTCAATTGATGGCACTATGGTCTCTCCTCCCATCACGGACGCAACCTTGGCATCACACAGGACTCCACCCTCTCTTCCGACTCTTATATCAAAGACACACGGTCAAAATCTCCTTCCATCTTCAGATCATAATCAAAATCACATCATCCCTCTCCCACAGGACAGCTCCAACGCTCATTCACCCGTTACCTTTCTCCCGTCTGGGTTATTGCACTCCCCCGTCTCTTTGGCATCAGTGCCATTTCAGTTCATATACTCCAAACGGTTCAAAACGCACCTCTATCAAATCATCATAACCCCCTTTACATTCATTTGGTCATTTGGCTGCGGCAAGTCTCTTCATAGTGTTATGTGTAAAGATTGAGACTAGTCTTTTTTCTGGTTGAAAAAATGAATGGCGTAAGTGTTCCTTTGGTGTCTTCTTTTTTAACTTTCTGCTTATTGCTGCCTGCTGAAAATCCAGGATCCTCACTGTTTTACAGGTAGTTACTTTGGCACTTTTTCATGCAAAGCCTCACGCAAAGCCATGACCAAAAAAAAGAGCTAATTGCCAGCAATTAACACATTATAATGGAAACAGGAAAAAAAAAGAGTTGCAAATTGCTGCACCTACAATTCATGAACAAAGGAAGGTTCAGAAAATGCCAACATGGCACTTTATCATCCAATGATTAAATCCTGTATGTGGATGATGCATGAGCTGGCTGGATGGCTCATAACAGGAGAGGATTTGGGATAGAGAAGATATGAAAAATGAATGGAGCTGTATTTGGAAAAAGCATGGTGGCTTTTGAATCATTCATGTGTCATGTAATGGGAAAGTATAAAGGAGAAGGCTAAAACAAGGGACCCTCAACCCAGGACAAGCTTTTCAGAAAGATAGTGTTGAAGGATTTCAATGACAAAGAGGTTTTACACTAAGACCCTATAGGCTTGGGAATGCAGTGGTAGTGGCAGTAGAAGTAACAGCAACTAATTCAAATCCCATTGGATCACGTACCCAGCTACATCTTTCTAAATGGAAGTGCTAAAAAATATATATATTAAAAAAAAAGAAATACCAGAAATGTGTAAGTTTATGGAAACAAACAAAAACTACAAAGAAAATGGGTCTGAAACAGTTACCAAGTATAGTAGCCATTTGGCTTCAATTCGGTGCATAAGTTACAGAACTGTAATAAAATCACGTCCTTGGAATCTCTCAGATTCAGGTCACAAAGACCTTTTTTTGACAAGAAGTCAAAAAAGAAGTCACAAGAATGTGGCTCTGGATAATTTAGTCACGACTCATTGAAGATAAGACTAGTGAAACGTGTTATATTTTGAGTGCCATCTTCCATTAGCAATATCGCATGCATCGGAGAATGAAATCATTGCTTCAATTAATTGCTTAGAGTTGCTGGACACCAACACATTTCCTCAACATAGTCAAAATTACAAAAAGCTAACTTTTTCATGCTGTTCCACAACCTTATTTTTTAGTTATTCTTTTACAGAAAAACCCGAAATTTTGTGTAATCCCTGAGAGCAATCTATAGCAGCCATTTTCCAATGCTAGCATCAGCCCTGAAGTGACCCTAGCACTTTGGCTGGTCTATATTCATGAGGATTGGCCCTTCTTGAGCAGCCTCACTAATGAATGGCTGCCCACAAGACCCTTCTGTCAGGTCAACATGCATGCAGATCTCATCATCAAGGCTGAATTTGAATTGTATAACAGAACTGAAATTGATATAGGGAGATAAGAAGATTTTTGTGACCATTCATATTTGAATGTCTGATTGCAGGGAAAATGTAGGGTTTCAAAAGATCTTTACAACTGTTTATCTTATGGTATGTTTAATATTGTTAAACTACTTACAATATTCAGAAACTTGTAGTTTGCTTAACTGTATATTTGAAGTTGTTTCAGTTGACACCACCTACATCAATACAGCTACCTCAGTGGCTGGTATTACAGTAATTGATGATCACACACATTCAAACCAAAAGCCTATTTTTATCCAACAAAGGAGTAAGGATTAGTAGTGTTTTTTTCAGTGTCAGAACAAATAGTTTTCATCTTTATCACGACGTGATCAGAAAACGGTCAAAAATGCAGTTTATTCAAAATATGTAAATGAGCTGGAAAATTATTTGGAGAACATATGATGGCTAATGACTCATTCAAATTTGTAGCCTCCATTTACACATAAACCTACTGGTTCACACAACTTACTTTTACTTGTTGTTCTGATGCTCTTCTATTGTGAACTGTTTGAAGTGGTTCTCAAGATGAAAAGTTTGCGTATTATAATTTATGACAGGAAAACTTAGACATTGTAAAGGTCAATAGATCTTTACTAAAGTATCAATATATGACACTTGAAAGATGGTTGTTTGACAGATAGCCTATGTCAGTACTTAAAAAAGCAGTGTTTTGCAGTTCGTAGTGTGCATTGGGTCTCGTTTTGTCAATGTTAAACAAAACCACATCTTGCACTTAATGAGACACCGTATGCCACCTTGCAAATGTGAGGAGCTTGCAAATATGATTCACAGTAAAAAAGACACATATAGCGAAGCACAAACACACACACACACACACACACACACACACACACACACACACATACAATACAGGACACACAATACACACCACATGCTTACCCCTTTTAAGTCCAAGCTTTATTCCAGGGGGCTCCACTTCTGATAGAGCTGAATAAATACCCGGTTCCATCATGTTGTACTTTGTTTATAGCTCATTTCAAACACAGGGTGGCTTTCCCTTTTGAAGCAGGGAAAGAAAATCAATAGTTGAATAACGATGCCAGAGCTTTCCGTGCTGCGTTTTCTCCTTTATAATCACAATCATCAGTTAAAGACAGCCTTTGGACCTCAAACCAAATTTTTATTTACCCGCTCCCTCCTATATATGTGTTACTGCTTCAGTGTGGGGGTGGGAGATTGTCTGCCTATGTGTGAGGGGTAGTGCCAGTAAGGGAGTCAGAGAGATGCTGTGGGAGACATGCTGTGAGAGGGAGGGCGAGACGGAGGGAAAGATGATGGTGTGCATGCAATGGAGCAGTGAAAGGAAGTAGAGAGAGAGAGAGAGAGAGAGAGAGAGAGAGAGAGAGAGAGAGAGAGAGAGAAAAGAGAGAGCTGAAGAGAGACAAGGGAAGGAATGAGGAGAACTAGAAGGAAAAGCCAAACCAACACCTTTTTCCCTAGCTGAGTTTTACCAACACAGCAAACCCAATACACTGTACAAATCCTAACAAAATAAACAGCATTTTTGCTAATGAGGTGGTAAGTAGGTCGTGGGTTTGCTGCACCAAATAATGATAGGAACAGAGGAAATGTTCTTGCACAGAGGGATAGATAAAAGGATTTGTAAGGCTATGTAAGTACAGAAAGGGAGTCAAGAACACGATCAATAATTAATTTACTTTCAACAGTCAAGGGCAATTAACACGCTTTTTGCCACTTACCCGTTTAAAAGAGCAGACATGGTAGCTCTGGCCCTAATCTCACAGACCATTGTCACGATCTCGGATTACAGCACTAACAACACTACCAAATCGATATACACACACACACACACAATCGCACACACACCAACTTCCCAAACCACTGGGGAGTTGGTTTAAAGGAAGTTTTGTATTGTTTAAATGTTGGACATTGTTGAATTTACAACCACTTAGAAAGAAAGAAGATATGACCACATTAAATGTGTCTGTGCTGTTCGTGTACAAGAGTATGTATGATGCTGTTTTTAATCTAGTAACGTAATAGTAATAGTTTTTCCATGCCAAATGATAAAGCTTGTAGTGTACTAAGTTTTGACATCCCCTCAAGCATGATTATTGTCATTATCAAACAGATGCTAAATACATTATAATATACACAACAAATGACACATAAGTACATTTATGCAAAAGATACTGTGTAGAGCACATAGGCCTCCAAGCTACATAGCATATAGCCGAATCTCTTCAGTGTCAGAGGAACATAACTCAGATAAGAGCTATCCGGTCCTCTTGCCTCACCGCAGTCATTGACTTACCGCATATGGAACATGTTGCCAGGGAAACACAGTAAATGTGAACTCAAACTGAAGGTCATGGAATGCACACAGGACACTAAGCATTTCATCCCACCATTACCTGATGTAGATATGTGTCACTGTCGGTAGAACGATGCAGGAAACTGGGGCCAGACACTCCAGTTTAATGTGCCGGTTTAGGGACGGATGCCACCTCAGGCTGGAGGAAATGTGCTGCATGAAAAGGGATTGAGAATGCAACCTGCTGTGGCACCATGAGTTACTAACGGCTGATGAAAGCTCATCACCAAATAATGAAATGTTCCTTCTCGCCATTTACGTTGATGTTAAGTTTACGCACACGCACGTTATAACACACATTGTCCATTTTGAACACCCGATTTTGATGTTTATGAACTCCGCCTGCATGTCTGTATCATCTGCAATACGATCATGTAGGATGTAACGGTGTAAGATGAAAAACGTACACCTTACCACGACCTTTTCCGTTTGTAGCCATCTCTTTCATCCTTTCAGTCCTTCCCCAAAACTAAAATCAAAACGTGTCCAGAGCTTAATAAATCAGTGAATCCCAGGATTTCCCTCCCACTGAGTTGACATAAAAAGGGCATGCTCATTATGGCTCCGGGAGGCTGCCATCACCAGCATGGATAATACTATGTACACCTACACAAATTAGGTGACCTGCTGAGGCAGATTGTCTGACTACGTGGGTAAAAAAAATAGAAAAGGGTGTGACTTCTTTGTCTCAGACGTTCTCCAGGTCTTGGCGATGTAGTGCCAGGAGTGTCGTCAAGGTGAGATGTTATTACTAATGTATGCTCACAAATGAGAGAGAGAGAGAGAGAGAGAGAGAGAGAGAGAGAGAGAGAGAGAGAGAGAGAGAGAGAGAGAGAGAGAGAGACGATGAGTGGTGGCTAAGATTGCGTAACTATGTCCCTTATGTACACACACACCATACAGGGATTTGAGAGCAGGTTGACGGTCGCCTGAAGCATTAAGGGACAAATTGAAATTTAAAGAAAAAAGATTTAGCTGCACATCTGCTTTTTACAGATATCCACTTTGGCAAGTATGTGTGTGTCCAATGGAGACAAACCGTTGAGGATCAAATGAGAAAGGAGTAAGAGAGGGAAACTGTAGCCACACTGCCCCCCTGTGGGCAAATTGGAAAGCAGAAGGTAAGAAAAAATTTGTTCCTACTCCATTCCTGCAGCGACTTCGTAAAAATATACTGTCTTGCAATTAGACTATCTTCTATGTGATTGTAATTGACATGTTGGTTAAAGTGCAGGGGCTGCATTACAGTGTTTATCGAAGACTTACACAGTCATCTCAATATAAGTCACGCTCGTCGAAAAGTAATACAGCTTATGCAAAAGGAAATAACCTGACCAATACTAAAAATACTAAAGCACATGTGCTAATCAAAACAAAACTTTTGTCAACCAATGTGAGGTCTGTTTAAACAGTCATTACCTACAACCAGAAAAAAATACTCACTGTAAAAAGCAATACACAAGTGCTGCAAGTTTATTATATTGGCAAATTTGACCTCTGACAATTTAGAATAAATTGTAATCCACTGGAGAAAAAAATACCACTAAACCTTATTGAATTCTTGACACTTTACTGGGAAAGCATGTTAACTTCACAAGACATTCAGTTTGACTGTTAATCGATCTGTTCAGAGCTTTACCGGAACCAAAATCTAATACCAAATGGTAAACAAATCACACGTGTGGATGATTTTAATTTTAATTTAGAGCATTCTTTAAAGAAAGTTTCATAAAAACTGTAACCAAATGGCCAATCTATAACAGCACCATGAAGGGATTTTCTTTCTTCTGCAGAACTGCTTCTACTAATGGCCTTCAACATAACAGTGAAGTTGTGAGATCACAAGTTTTACAAACACATCAAAATCACAAATCAAAATATTAATTAATACCCTAGGAAAAGTATTAGATGCCTGTTAGCATGGAAAGTATTGCAGAACAAACTCTGTGGCTCCAACAGTCACAATGGAGAAACAATGAATCGTTCCAGAGTGTCAGTCCTGACAAAACTACTGCACGACAAGGACATGAAATTGTCAGAAAGGTACATTATTTTTAATTATAATAATTATAATATTATATATAATATAATAATAAAAATGACTAAATCCTTCTTAATTACGTTTAAAAAAATGAATTTGCAAAAAAACTAAACTGTAGCAATCCTGAATGTAAAAATGGCACACATGAGCATGTTAGACTGCTTAGTGTTTCTATGTTTTGTGTGAAATTGACAAATGATCCCTTTATGTGAGAATTGGAACATCCTACTCTGTGATGACTGTAACTGATAAAAGGTGGAACAAATGTGGTAAGCAAATAAATTACAGAAAAGCTGTAATCTAAACCTAAATTAAATATTAAGGAAGAGAGTAAGTACACATTTCATGAAAAGGCAATTATACCTACAAAACATATAAAATGAATGTTTAATATTAGGCAACGTCCCGCGTCACTATAAATGAGGCCAAGGTTGCCACTATACCTTATTTACTCAGCTGCTAAAAAAAGAACATTCCCTTCAATAAAGCCTACACTAGTGGAAATAGGGAATGCTTCCAGAAAGCAACAAGTTCTCTTTTAAAATAATTGGAGAAAAAATCATGTTTACTTATTAATACTGATTGGCTTCCTTTGTGTCAATACTACTCCAATTGGAGTGCAACCACAATTTATAAGGATTATATGGACTTCTAAACATGGATGATAGTGGAGTTATAAACTCACTTAGGAAGGAACTTCAAATCAATTTTGGATTTAGTAGTTTGTTAAACTACATTTGATCAAGGGGACAGATGTAACCTATCAATGTTGTGATAAAGCCAATCTCACAATTTTCTCATACTTTGTGTTTATAGTAAAGTAAAGACCATTCATTGGACATAAATCAAATGAAAACATTAGGTTAAAAAAGATTTTTCTGTAACCGATTGTGCACCCTTAAGACAACTCTGAAATTTTAAGGGAAATAATCTTAATATATAAAATATGCATTATGTTATGATTAAATGGTAGTTGAAAAAAGTCACAACAGAGACAGGGTAAAGACAATTCACTGTACATGTTTATTTACAGTCATCTTTTGTACATCCATGTGCATGGAAACGGGGCAGGGCATTTCAATCAAGGCATTAAGTCACCCGTGAATAGTTTACATACACTTCATCAAAGCAACAAGTTTGCTTAGCAAGGGAATGTAAAAAACCAGCACAATATAAGTTACAAAATACACAATTGTAACCTGAAAAAAATACACTGAAAAAAAATAAAACACTACAGCAAACCGCAATATCCAAGATAAAGAAGATCCTAATGTAAAGTGAATTTAAGTTTATTATTTTGGCTGTTTTTAATAGTTAATCATCATTTGAACACAAAGAAATTAAAATGGGGACACAGTTTAGTACCCATGAGGGCTAAAAAAATTACTTTGGCAAAACTTAAGCATCTTGAAGCTTCAAACTTTCTGCTGATGATGGGAAAAAAAAAAGCAAACAATCTAATCCTACATGTTATCAACTTTAATGTGTATAGTGTCCTTCATTGGAGGCAAGGCAAGGAGGTTTTTTTTTTTTCTAAACTGCTGGCAAATACGTGAAATGTGATTTTTTTTCTCTAATGCACCTGATCGAGGAGTTAACTGCATCATAAGTAATGACGCCTCGATGAACACTGTGGAAAAAAAAGAACAACGAGATGTTCCAAGATGTCCAACAAAATGTCTTCAGGCAACAAACATGTTCTTAGTGGTGGAGCCGCTCTTGGTGGCAGTGTCTGCGTGCGACTGGTATCCGATGATGACCTTCGATGGGACCCCAAGTCTCTCTTTATATACACGCCTGCAAAAAGAACAGACAAGTGAATAAACAAAACACAGCTATATGGTGGAAGGTTTGATACACCAAAGTCCTCGTCCAAACTAGTTTAGCCTAAGGTATTGTGTATGTAATGTTGGTACTTGTATGCGAGCTGGCTGCAAATTTTATTCTTATATGATTTAGATGATTGTGTTTCAATCAAACAGACAGTCAAGATTTTACTCACTAAACTTTACTAATTGACGTTTTCTGCTCACCCTATGTGTGTAATGGCATCCTTGTTCTCGTAGTCTGTTGTCCAGATTGATATTTTATCTCCTTTCGCTCGGATGTTGATGACGGCTCCACACACATCATCGCTGTGGTCATCGAAGGCTTCGCCCACAAGGCACAAGAGCTGCAACGCAATAAAATAAAATACATGTACTTCCAAACTGGCAACATAACCCAAAAATGGCAAAAATCCCTCTGCTTCATGCATTTTATTTTGAGGACAACTAAACTTGTGCGACTAAACTAGTGATTGTGTGAATTTAATGTCTAATTTCATTCTGACTTGTATGTCATCCTATAAGGTTACTAATATCTGTGTGGGTACATAGCTTGAGCGTAGGGCTGAGACGGCCTCACCGTTTCCAGCCAGAAGCGGTCGAGGTCTGCCCTGCGCTGCTGCTTGGACAGGGTGATCAGCCAGCGGCCGCCCCGCCTGTTCCTCTCGTCTTCCCACATGGGCTCGATGCCATCCTGCTCAGAAAGCAGGGGTGGAGGGTCAATAGCTCAATAACCTGTAGGAAACAGGCTAGGGTATGCTTAACAACCAGTGGAATCATTCTAAGGAATGGATGAGAAGGTGTCTGAATCAGGTTTTACTCTAAATCCACTGAGTGGTCTTTTTCTCTTTGCAAAACAGTGTTTTACGGATAGTGATCAGAAGCAACCCACGTTAAATACAGAACCGCATGCTCAACACCACTGAAAGTAACATAAGCCAACAATAACAACAAAACAACGTCCTACAACTGCAGAATTGTGCTGCAACGTTTTTTTTTACTTGCGGCTCACAAAGCTAGAACCTAAAATGAATGTAACACGGCTATCAGGTCCTATATAATCTATATGACTGATCAATTTGTTTATTGGCGATATCTTCTGGGCATAATCCGTTTACCATGCAACCGCTTGTGGCATTGTTTTCGATGGAAACGCAACACCCACATATTTATTGCAGCCTGCCATAACAGCCATTCAAATAAAAATCAAAAAGACCAATCAGACCAATTCGGACTTATACGAGACATTTAAATGTTATCTTAATATTCTAATCGTCTGGCTTTTAATAAATATTTTTAAGTCGCAATCTTCTAAAAGATCTATACTGGTTCCAGAAATAATTAGCATGTTTAATCTAATCTTTAAGACTATGCATTCTGCTAGACAAGTGCAAAAGTGCTCTTACCTTAAAAAGTGAGTAGTCACAGCCAGACAATAAGTTACTGGATAGCTGGATATGATTGTATAGGCTGTGAGAGCAAGGAGTGAGTCCTGCAGTTTTAATATTTTAAATAACAACACATTTTCCTTTTCTACTGTCCCATTCATAAAAATCCTTCATAGTTTTAGGGTCTGAACACCCCATCTTCCAAGGCTTAAACAGTTAGGTCATATGTACATTTAGCGGAGCAGCATAAATCCCTGACAAATCAGGGATAGAAAGTTAACTGTTGTTTTTGAAAGACTTGTAGTGTGTCAAATGAGGTATACCTAACAGTCAAACATATTGCACACTTACGCCCAGAAGTCTTCCACAGTGTCAAACTTGGAGATTAGACGAAGGTTTGCTTGCCAGGTTTTACTTTTGTCATTCTTGAAAAACCAAAGAGCCCATCTGCACCATAAGCAAAAACATGCATGTAATGTTCAAATAATTGACTGAACAACTGTGATAGATTGCAAAATTTTAATTCCAAAGTCAGATTTATTGACCCAACATTGATGTGAACTAAACAGCTTTCCTGTTAACCATATCAAACACTGAACAGAACAGATGTATCCTACTTGTTCTGAAGTGGATGTTTGATGTAATCCTCAGGGCTGACAATTTCTTGGCAAGGTGTTTCACATTTTTCTTCTTCAGAATTTGAAGGTTTAGAAGCCGACTCCTGAATTACAGAAAACACACACAAAATCAGAAACCTAATTATACAAGGGCAAACTACTCCTACTCAGGATATTTAAGTATGAGCAAATGATTACACTGGTGAAAAACAAGGGAAACAAAAAATATTAGATTAGTGGTGGAAAAAATTACGAAAATGGTAGATGAAAACTGAAAGAAAAAGACACCTTGAAGCAATTACGTTTTTAAGCCTTTTTATGTGGTTTTTCAGTGAATTAATTGAACAGCTAATGGAATACTTAAATCAAGGACTGTTGTGCACAGGTTGTTCGGTTCATGCCAGGCATTTGGATGTTTGCATTCAGACATACTACACATGCAATTAAATAAATAGGAAAAGACAAGTAAATATAGAAGTTAGCTTATTGAAGTTTTCATTTATTTGTTTGTTATCTTATTCAACAATCCAGGGATGAATGTTTGCACAGAAGTAACAAACGGTAACTTAACGTTAATAAGATCCTTTTACTAGAAATCGGACGTTGACTGGATTAGGTTTCACATGCTTACAACATTCAGACTGCTTAGATAAACAACCAACACTATATTTGCAATTGGGGGGACAGCATACGCAAGTGCTCAAGTTTTGGATTACAGTAACATAAGCCGGGTAACGAAGAGGTAACATTACCATTATTTAACACTAGCTGGCCGATTAAAGCAAAACATGCTATGTGCACTCTCCAGCGGGTTGTAGTGTCACGTAACGTAAAGCCATCTGTTAGCTTAATAGCATGTGTCAAGAAAGGGGCGGTGGCTTTGTAAAAAGGTGGTTGCGATTTTAGCTAACATTTTATGCCATCTCTGCTTATTAACGTCAGCTTACTTGCCAAATCACTGTCTACGCTATGCCTTTATTCGGCGGCATAACATCAGAGACACCGTGACATAATTAGCCAATAATATAGATAAAATATACTGCTATCAAACTTAACCAGTGACAGGGAAACTCGAAGGCCCTCTGTGTTCGCTCCCATTTCATTTTGCAAAAGCTGCTCAATAGCTAACTGGCTAAGTTTAGCTGGCTAGCTTATGTTACTTTTTAGCCAACCTTAGCAAGCTAGCTAGCTAATTAACGTTAGCCAACGTTACGTTAGCCTATTACTTTTAAATAGCCACCCTTGTGTAGGTCAAATGTATATTACAATATTATCAGTGCAATAAAAAAAAAATCCCAACTAATTTTACCTCGATATATTTTATGGTAAGTATATTTTATTGTACCGCAGCCAAATATCTCTCAACTCACCGGTTCGACAGTCGCCATGTTTAGCTAATATCTGATCAAACAGAGCAACTCTGATGTTGTAAAACTGTGGAATGGCAAGATGATTGGACGAAGCGCTGCTTCACAGTCACACATGCGCAGTAGAAACCCTGCACTATGAACACATCGTACACGTTTCACGGTCCCTCTGATGCACAACATGGGTCAAAAGTGGTATTGACCCAACTGAGTCTACTTGTCTTTTTATCATCCTAATTTTCATTTTGCCTTTCTTACTTTATGTCTCCAATCGTAATCAAATGAGTTGAATTTGAAATCGCTAACACTTACAAATATATTGGTGTAACTATTGACAGCAAACTTGATTGAACTTGATTTCAAGCAATGCTTTAAAAAAATCCCAGTCACGTCTACCTAAGGAACCTCAGATCTTTTGACATTGATAAGTCAATGCTTCTTATGTTCTACGGTGTTGTTTTCAGTGTTTTGACTTTCTCATTTATTTGTTGCTGGGGCAACAGTATCACGGATTGCATCTGTGTCATAGGTGGAGAACAAGGAGGTGGCCCGTGGTGCTCTGGCAAAATGTGCTGGATATTGCCACCCTCAATACCTACACCAATTTCACTGCAGAACTCCCTGATTACATGTGTGGCGAGACCAATCCATGGCGTCTATTCCTTGAAGAGCTGGGGACAGAGCTTGCCATGCCATATGAAGAGGAGCATGGACCCCACACCCAACCTCCAAAAGCATATTACAGAGGCAATGGGATGATTCAGGATAAAAAACAAAAACACAGCCACTACCCAACCAAAGGAGGACATCAGGAGGTGGGCCAAGTGAAGAAGAGGTGCAACATCTGCCCAGCTGCCAAAACGTCAGCAACTGATGTTCCCTGTGCACAAGGAGAGCAAACATGCACACACGATTGAAACATTTGTGAGGCAGGAGCACTGAGAAGGCAATTTGCATGGTACCTTTCTTATTTTATTCGATCAGTTTTCTTTCCTTTTATTTGGTTAGATTCACAACTGACGCTACATTTCAATTATCATTGTTATCGGTTATTAATATTTGTGACAAATAAACATTCAAATAAATGTATTATTGCTTGGTCCAAATTAATGCATATATATATATATATATATATATATGCATTAGAGTTGGTTTGCATAGCTTGTGCATCAGCTTTTGTTTTAAGGGGCTGTATGGTATTTCTTTTGTATTTTTTTTACAAAGACTAATATAAAATAGAATGCAGTATGGTAGGAGATAACGGTAAACATTAGTTTATGTATATAAGCCAAACATAAAAAACTTTTCTTTAGGCAACCATTTTAGCTAGTAAAGACAAGACGTAATGTTCCATTACTTTATGCTACTTGTTACAAAAAGGGAAGAGGGAATGTTTAAACCAAGGCTAAGCTTCTATTTGACAAATAAGACCATCAAAAATAAAGACAATTTAATTTGATATTTTTATTGAAATGTACATTTGAATTGACATTTATCCATATCACAAGACTTGGGTAAACATTTTGAAAAAGAAGCACAGAAAGTGCAGCAGGGTAAGAAGTTATAAAACTATGAACATTGATAGTTTTAAAGGCCATAGATGGTTGTGACAGACTTAATTGCGGGATCTTCAGAATTTTAGCACAGTCCGGATACTAAAAAATAAAATAAAAAAAAAAGATAAGAATTTTGTTTAAAAAACCACATTTATCATTTGGGGAAATCCTTGAGTAATCGTTTTGCTCACCCCTTTCCAGCATGCATGAGGTCAAATCCTTCATTGATCTGCTCGAAAGGCAGGTTGTAGGAGACAAACTCATCCACCTTCAGTTTCTTGTTCATGTAGTCAGTGACAAGTTTGGGAACACTCTCCACACTTTTCCAGCCTGCAAATGAAATGTTCGATTTTTGTTGAAAGCTCAATTGTATCTGTACATAATAAAAGGTTTGATTCAGTTGGTTTTAATGATAATCACCTCCAAAGGCAGTGCCTCGCCAAACTCTCCCTGTGACCAGCTGGAAGGGGCGAGTGGAGATCTCTTGCCCAGCCCCAGCCACTCCAACAATGATACTTTCACCCCAGCCTTTGTGGCATGCCTCTAGGGCAGATCTCTGAAAAGGCCAAATAAGATAGTAAAAATAAATTTAAAATAATCTTCTAGTAAGTTTAGATAACATCGTATACTTCCAATTCTCATATTATGTAAGTGTAGAAAGACTTTTCCAGGCCTCACCAAAAACAGAGAAGGAACTGTACATTTCTTTAGAGTATAGCCTCATTGTACCTCTAAGCCAAACAGCTCTAAACCTTTTTCTTTAGTTTTGACGTCGAGGCATCTTTTGGACCTACCATGATCCCCACGTTGCCAATGCACTCAAAGGAGTAGTCCACTCCTCCATCAGTCATCTCCACCAGGACCTCCTGGATGGGTCTGCTGTGGTCCTTGGGGTTCACACACTCAGAGGCACCAAACTCCTTAGCCTTCTCAAACTTGTCTGGGTTGATGTCCACGCCGATGATTCTGGTGGCTCCGGCCACCTTGCAACCCATAATCACAGCCAGACCAACAGCACCAAGGCCAAACACAGCACATGTGGAGCCAGGCTCAACCTGCACATTTAATGAAAAGGAGTAAAATAGTTATGATTCTCATTAACGGTTAAGGGTGTTGTTGAAGATAAGAGTGTGTGTTGTACACCAATGCAAAACTACATTTTGAAATTCTTATTGTTAGCTGCAATACTGGGGATTGGAAACCCACCTTGGCCGTGTTGAGGGCGGCACCATAGCCTGTGGAGATGCCACAGCCCAGCAGGCACACCTTGTCCAGGGGGGCCTTCTCGTCGACCTTGGCCAAGGAGATGTCAGCCACTACGGTGTACTCTGTAAAGGTGCTGGTCCCCATGAAGTGGAACAGCTGCTTGCCCTTGCAGGTGAACCTGGAGGTCTGGTCAGGCATGAGACCTCTGCCTTGGGTAATTCTACAGTTGGGGGTAAGATACAACACAACTTTATTCACTATAATCAAAGACAACATTGAGTAAATGATGCATTTTCAATAGTGTTTAATCGTGGGCCATTATTTACCAGTTTTTTTGCTTAATTTGATTAGAAAAAATGCCTTATCATCAATTCAGTTCAATTGCTTAAAAATGTATCACAAAAAGTTAACCTAATCTTCTGGCAGAGGTTGGTCTTGGGGTTTTTGCAGAACTTGCACTCGCCACATTGAGGCACGTACAATGGGATGACAGTGTCACCTTGAAGCAAGCCCCGCCCAAAAAAGAAACAAGTTTTAAATTATGAGGAAAATATCAATCGTCTACGGAAATAAAATTATTAAATAAATAATACAAAATGTTTGTTTGCAGTTTCTTGTTGGTTCATACTGCTCCCAAGGTTTCTTGAGTTTTCAAAGGAAATGTTTGTTCTACTACAGGTAGCCCAGCACCCATCCAAAACCTGCCTGGTCTATGTTTTGTACTCCCAAAGAAGTGGGACTCTTAGCGCTAATTTGAGTTTACATTTTGATTTGTTGTGTTCTTTTGTGCAATGAAATGTTTACTTCTAGAGCTTCTTACCGGTCTTGAACTTGGTGACCCCCTTACCGACGCTCTCAACTATTCCAGCTCCCTCATGGCCTAGAATGACAGGGAAGAGCCCCTCAGGATCATTGCCACTTAGAGTGTAGGAATCTGTGTGGCACACAGCTGTAGCAAAGATCTGGAAGATAAGAAAGTAACAATCTGCTGTCACATAGAACAAAAAAAAAGCTTTAATAATAAATAAAACTGACTAGTCCTACAGTCTATTTTCCTAAACGTTAGGGGATGTCACATACTCCAAATGTGAATTGCCTAGGCAGGGTTGGAAAGACATAGCCGCAGTATAGCACTGGTGTGGGACATTTTTTTTTACATCGATTGGGGTTTACCTTGATGCGAACTTCATGAGCTTCAGGTGGGGCCACTTCCACCTCTTCAATAGACAGAGGTTTGCCTGCCTCCCAGGCAACAGCAGCCCTGCACTTGATCACCTTGCGGTGGTGGTGGGGTTAGCGGGAGGGGGAGGGGGGGGGGGGGGGGGGGGGGGGTATAATAATGTGTAGAAATGTGGAAATTTTGTTTTCAGCTATCACTACTTCAGCTGCAACTGCCGCCCTGTTCACAATTCATCCGTTGCGCTGGCGCACTACGCACTGTCATGTCCGTTACAGCGTGCGTGTGGTCCGCACTCAACGCAAGTCAAGTGTAGACGAGGACAGCTTTCGTGCTACCGCAGCCAGAGAGGCAGCTTGCTTAGCGATAGCAGACGAAGTTACGGTGGAAAGTAACATACAAGTAATTTTAACGATCTTTTAGAATATGCTTGTATTATTATTATTATAAGGTTATAAATATTATTATAAGGTTATAAATGTTCAAATATTAACTGATTCCATTATATCGATATATTTCATGTGTATTTGACGATAGTACAACAGTAAACAGTTCGCGACAGTAGTAGAATTCCACTTCCTGTTCATTTCAACAGTCCGCTCTGACGCAAAAGTTGGAAAAATCCAACGTGTACGGTGTCCGTCAAGATTTTGCAACGGAAACCATTGTCCACTAGGGGGCCAGTCCGTCACGAAGTCCCCATAGAACTGAATGGACTTCCGGCGCAACGGACCAGCGCAACGGATGAATTGTGAACGGGGCGTAACTGTGCTGCATATCTCTAGAGTTATTAGTACAATTTGAATTTAACATTGTGACCTTTAATCTTTCCGATGACAGCAACCAGAGAACACTTAGATTATGTTAGGCCCCATCGGGTAATCATGGGAAGGTGTTGTTTGTAGAGCAGGGAGGGTCACTATCAGGAATAGTGCATGAGAACAGGCTAACAAAACGTTTAAATCTTTAACTAGACAATCTAGACATAACCAATGCAGTGCAAGGATACTGTGTCATGGATTTGTATATGTCCATCGTACAATATTAAGGGATATGTTTGCATTTCACGGAATATAAAAAGGTAACATGCTTAACGTGAGTTGTAGAAGATTGACTCAAGCGTAAAAGCCCTGCTCAAGAGCAAATCCAGCGAAATTGAAAAAAGAGAAAAGAAAAAAGTGGGTCATTGAATTAACGTTTCGTTGTACTTGCAGTACTTTGACAGCACCCCAACTCTCAGAAATATTTCTCAGAATTCAAATCAGTTCACGGATCGAGACTTGTGCTATCATATGCGTTCTGTTGCACGCTTAATAAACGGTTTAAAATTATACTACAAAATCGGCTGCACTTACCTTGCCAGCAGTCTCCATATTCTTTCTATACATACAAGTAAAGAGGGTAAGGTTGGTGGACGGGGAATACAAGAATCCAACACCCAGAGTACTAGACCAATGAGAAGACGTCTTCGCGGATTGAGGCGGTCGTTGATTTTCTATCTATGCTATGGAGAGGAGTTTCGGATAGGACAACAGTAAACGTTAATATTAACGAATTGTCCGTAGAGGGCGTAGTTTGCATGTTAGCCATTGATTTCAGATTCGCCATAATTTAAATTACAACCAATTGACAGTTTCTGAGATTAACGGCACTACAAATACAAAGATTGTTATTTATATTAAGAACTAGTAGCCTATCACTTCCAGCTTTATAAAAAAAAGATTTGGAGGGATGGCTACGCGAGACAAGTATAGAACTAACTACGATATGGTACATGATCTGTGCTGAACCCTACATGAATGACTGACTTCCGAGGTGATCTGTACAGAACAGAATGAAGTGTATTTTTAACACATTTATTTTCAATGTAAACAGGGCACTGCTGCAAGAGACATTCTCTGTCAATCCAGGAAAAAGAAAATATTTTTTTAATTGGGCTACTCTATTTTGTTTAAGTTATCTAAGGACTATATAAACCAGCTCAACTGCTGCTTTGCAATCAAACAGGTATGTAAGACCATTACATTGCACAATTTAATCACAAGGGCTTGCCTTCACAAATGAAGAGCTCTTCAAAAGATGCAATATATTTGTAAAGCTGCATTTTCAATAATATTCCAAAAGCATTTTCACCAACTCTAAACATTATCCAAGAGAACTAGCTCTGTAAATTAAATGTAAAAATACATTTTGTATGCCATTGCCATGGTATCTATGATTTAATTTTGTATTTTCAATTTAACACAACCAACGCTATATGACAGTGCAGGAGATGAACACAGACACGGAACCATTCAGTGTGGATGAGGCTTAGATTGGAACATTGGAATAATGTCTTGTACACAAGCACATCTGGCATCCATTAAATTATAGAAACATCAGTCCTCCAAGGTTGGACAATGAAACAAAAAAACTTTCAACAGTCAATAATCACTAGTATAAAAAGAGAGGCATTGTTCCTTTTCTGTAAGTCAAGTCCAAAGCGCCAACTGAGGCAGAATTGCTCCATTTCCAATCAGGTAGAGTAGCAACTCAAGCAGACAATTCTTGGGAAGTTAACAGTCACGTTTCCTCATCTCGCGCCTAGATTTGAACAGAAATGCCCACATAAGACACGTTAACATTATAAATGATGCAGAATGGCGTGTGCTTGGCTGGTAGTAGAGGCGATAGCAATATTGTTAATTGTTTTCAAACAAACCTCGGAATCCCCGACCACCTCCACCTCTGCTTCCTCCCCTAAATCCTCCTCCTCGGCCACCACTTCCGAACCCGCCACCTCTGCCTCCTCCGCCACGACCACCCCCAAACCCACCACCACGACCTCCACGGAATCCACCTAGGAATGAAAGAAAATTAGTTGTGAGACAAATGCGTACTATCTGCGAAAATCCAGTCACCATGTATTAACTTCAGATAAAGCCCTGAACATTGGGAATGTCTGATGTAGGACCCGTGGGATCACATTTATTGTTTAAGAACTTACCTCCACGACCACCTCCTCGTCCACCACGACCTCCCCTTGGGGGGCCCTTTTCTCCTGGTGGTCTTGGGAGGAACCTCTGGAGTGGTAGGAGTTTCATTGGATCTATGTAGAACTGTGGGAGACAATTAAGATTCCTTGTAACCACAACACACTCAAAAATCGTTTGAAACATCTACACAGCATTTTAAAAACATAAAGATGCATACCTTTTGTAGTTTCTTGAAAGAGGATGCCTTCATGTTTTCAGAGAGCTTGACCGAAAAATACTATTTCATTAGGTTAAGAAGTGTTCTCTCAACAAGGATATGACACTTTTAATAAAATACCAATGGGTGATTTATTATTAAAATAAGAGACATGAAGTGTTGAACAAAGCAGAACAATTTCAAATCCCCAAACAACCATTTTAGAGTGGAAAATCCCACGCAAAGGATACAAAGTCTCGTAACTGGCCAAAGATCTCATCCACCTTCCCAATTTGCTCTTTGTTTTCCAGGTAGACTGGGGCGTTGAAGTAAGGAACTTTGTTCTCTTCTGTGGTACACTTGCATACAATTTCGTCCTCACAAGGATGCACAAACTCTCCCAATCCTGAATGGAGAAAATCACACATTGCAAACACACAAAACATCTTTAAACAAAGTAGCCTACATTTACGTACAAATAAATTATAATAGAACGTCACTTAAATTTAAATTAAATTGTGTATGGCCTAGTATTTATCAAGTACAGGCTGTTGATTAAATCCTTAGTTCTATCCCAGCTGGTCACGGTAACGCTCGCCTCCAAAGGAAAATCAAGCTGAAGAAACATTTTCACGATCATAACACGACACAGCGTCTTACCAACAACATATTCCGGAGGACCATAGTCTTGCTGTCTGTTGAATCCGCCTCTGCCGCCTCCACGGAATCCACCACCACCGCCTCGACCACCAAATCCTCCACCACCGCCTCGACCACCAAATCCTCCACCACCCCTACCCCCTCCACCTCCACCTCGGTTGAATCCTCCGCCACGACCTCCTCTTCCACCACCTCCTCGGAAGGACATCTTTACACACGGTCTCTGATCTATAGGCAAAAGACACGAATGACTGAAACTAAATGCTGATGTAGCAACAAATACAATCTGCTTGCCTGTTTTTTTGTTGTTGTTGTAAAGCTGCTAACCAGATAAATGTAAGCTAACTACCAAGCTAGCTCGTCAACTATGTCCATTATGAAATGAAACTTTTCGCTAAAGTTACTTTCGTTAGCCTTCAATATTAAGTTATATTACGTAACAGCAGATAAAACAAAAATATCTGTTTACAGAAAATTCGCAGTCTTAATATATGTCTATAGTCAGAAAATACTTACCAAATGTCCAAATACGGCAGTTTATGGTTCAGTTGCAGCCTTCGTTCTGAACGCCAACACATGTGGCTGAGATAGAACCTACCGTAAATGATTGAACACACGGAAATCGTCACTATCGTAAAAGCTTGTTTTTACGCCAATATTTCTCTCTTGTCTTTGCTATGTTGACGCCAAAGAACTTCCGTTGCTTCTATACTCTTCGTTGATACTCAAAATAAGGAGATCGAGGTAAAATAACTTTTACCTTTGAATATTACATGCAGTGTTACGGAACAACGTAAGCGAATTTCTTATTATTAAGAATTGCGTTTGTTAATCAATATATTATTATTAGGCTACTATTAATAATAATAATAATAATAATAATAATAATAATAATAATAATCCAATTTATATAAGGCTTTTCCAAAACCCAAAGACACTTATTGCAGTTTGCAGTTAATCAACCTAATCTAATCATACATTAATTTTACATGAATGCTTTGCAGATATCCTTATTGTTTGGCTCTTCGGACTGTTAGCAAAACTTTCAAGCTATTGACATCTCTACGTATACTATGTCTACAACAGGCCAGGTAAAATTACATTGATCAAAGGACAATAACGCCCTCTACAGGAAACCTGAGTATATTACGTAACCTAAAGTTTGTTTATTTATTTATTTGTTTGTTTGTTTGTTTGTTTATTTAGTTTGTTTTTTCGCTGCTAGACACTAAACTATGTTCTAAGCATGGACTAGAAAAAAATAAAACACGAACATATTTTTTTTCAGGTGATAACATGTAAGGCAGCCGTAGCATGGGAGCCTGGCAAACCTCTCTCAATTGAAGAGGTGCAGGTTGCACCACCCAGGGAGAATGAAGTTCGCATTAAGGTGAAAAAATGTCATACATTTCATGTGTGTTTTTAACCAAAATATTAACCCTATAATTTATAAAACCTTTTGTGATGTCCCTAACAACTCTTTATAGATGGCATTTCACCTGAACATGTACAAAGACATGTCTGTTCAGATTCCAGTGAGCTGCGGAAGTGAGTGTAGTGTATAAGATAGGTGAGGTTAGTAGCCTTTACCAGGGGATGAATAATTATATGTTCTCTATTATACCTATAAAGTTATTGATGGAATTACAGTGACTTTAGGCTTATCATATTCCAGACTGTCTTCCTCCCACCCAGGATGAATATAACAAGTAAAGACTATTGTAAAGTTGTAAGGGCTAAGCAGGGGCCTCCTCTCATGTGGCAAAAGGACCTGAACACATCCAGTAACTACAGAATACTGTCAATGTGCATGTGTGCATAGATACTGTATGTACAGACATTTAACGAGAGTGAAAACACCTCAAGTGATATGCTCAGGTAAAACATTTTGTGGTTTGCCTTCTCCCCTTGACTAATGTCTGCATTTCAGAAAAAACATCATTCTCCCAGCGTGGCAATACATTCAATGAAAACAAGCAACATTATATTTCACTTTTGAAACATTACATCTTTGGTTTTTGTGCCTCTTTTGACCAATCGATGGGGGTCAAAAGTCTATTAGGGTGGTTATCAGCATAAGGGAATGTAATAACAGTTGCCTGTAAAAAGCTATCTATTAGACAAGTAAACTGAAAGTGTGCCCTTTGCAGGATGCTGTAGTAGCTGTTTGCCATATTAACATTTACCCTTCAGACCCTTCATTGGACCCTCTCCTGCATGCTAATACTAATAAAATAATAATTATGAAAAAAATCCTAATATAATATGGAAGTAGTTTGTATCTAATATATGTTGCACATACTTGAGGTAACAATGCATGTATTTGAAAGTTTTAAGAGATCTTAATCTTTCCAAAATATCTGGAAATAATATTGAAATAATTTAGCTGTATTACTTCTGATGTTCCCTCATATTTTGGCTAGATCGAAGCCTCTGGAGTGTGCCACACTGATTGGGCCTACCTTTTTGAAGCTGGTAAAAAGATGAACCAGATACCCTACCCACTGGTCCTTGGTCATGAAGGTGCAGGGGTGGTGGAAAGTGTTGGCATTGGGGTTACCAAATTCAAACCAGGTAAACCAACCATACAGCATAGTCATCCAGTCGCTTAAAGTGTTATATCCTTTTTTTTTTTCACAGGGGATAAGGTTATTCCTCTCTTTCTGCCACAGTGTGGAGAGTGTGAACTCTGCCTGAGTCCAAAGACTAATCTGTGCAAGAAGAACTGGTAATTTTGATGGAATTACGTTGCTTGACAATTTGGCATATTTACAGATGTGTATATACACAATATGCAATTATTTAATTTTTTATTTTTTATTTTATTTAAATAGCGCCTTTTAAAACAGGGTTACAAGGTGCTTTACAATAAAAATAACAGTCTTGCTATACCATAAACCAATCTTGGGTTTGATTGGCAAAAAGGTTTCAGTTCACTCACGCATGCACACACACACTCACAAATACACAATGCATTTTCTGCTAAACTCAATTTCCTTTTATTTTAAGGGCAAATACACAAAGGGGTGTATTAGCCAATGGCACAAGCCGACTATCTTGTAAAGGACAGCAAATATATCAGTTCATTGGCGTCAGCTCCTTCTCCCAGTACACGGTAGTTCCAGATGCTTTCGTCACAAAGATCCGAGACGATGCCCCGCTGGACAAAGTCTGTTTGCTCGGCTGTGGCATATCCACTGGTTATGGCGCTGCTCTTAATACAGGCAAGGTGAGCTAATCAACTTTTTCTCATTAGATCATCTCCCCACTGGAAAAATCTCGAGAGATTTTTCTATAGCGCTGAGTAATTGATTTTCAACATAAAACATAAAATAATTGTTATTTTTATAGGTTGAGCCAGGTTCCACATGTGCTGTGTTTGGCCTTGGTGCTGTTGGTCTGGCTGTGATTATGGGTTGCAAGGTTGCCGGAGCCACCAGAATCATCGGCGTGGACATCAACCCAGACAAGTTTGAGAAGGCTAAGGAGTTTGGTGCCTCTGAGTGTGTGAACCCCAAGGACCACAGTAGACCCATCCAGGAGGTCCTGGTGGAGATGACTGATGGAGGGGTGGACTACTCCCTGGAATGTGTGGGGAATGTAGCTGTTATGGTGTGTTTCGTGATCTGTTACGTATTTTTTTTAAGGCTTTTTTTGTTGTTTTGGTATCAGGCCTAGTAACAGTGTTTTCCAACTTTTTCGCGACTATGTTAACAAAAGTGTGAATACCATTGTTTTTTTGGTTTGTTTTTTCAAATGACAGAAGGCAGCACTGGAGTCCAGCAAGGACGCTTGGGGAGTCTGTGTCATTGTGGGGTGGACTGAGAAAGAGGAGATGAGTCTGGTGGTTGAGGACCTATTGTTAGGACGCACATTAAAGGGAACATACTTTGGAGGTGAAACATTATATGGAAACACCAGCACAATGTGAACTCAAAACCGAACTGAACCATTAGATATAGAAACCGCAGAAGTACTGTAGAGAAAAAAAAGTATTGAAATGATCAAAGTGCGTCTGAATGCTTGATTATTGCAGTTCAGAGCATTGACGTTTGACCAGATTATTTAGCACTATAGTAAAACTAAGAAACATTTGTAAATATCTCCAAAGGTTGGAAGAGCGTGGAGAGTGTCCCCAAACTGGTGGATGATTACATGAACAAGAAGCTGAAGCTAGATGAGTTTGTGACCCACACCCTGCCCCTAGAGAGGATCAACGAGGCCTTTGAACTCCTGAGCAGTGGGAAAAGGTGATAGTCCCCGACGAGTATAACTGACTTCTAAATACGTCAATATACTGCAACGTGTGCCCTTTCATACTCCCGTAAACGCCAGCATGTTGTTCATAGATCAAACACACAATCTAACACAGTTTGGTTTCCCATATATCTTCTTTAATCACTCTTGTCTTCCTCCCCACAGCATTCGAACTGTCATAAAACTGTGACAACGAGAATGTGAACCTTGGACGTGGACTTCAGATACACTTTTTGCTTGACAGCCTTATTTCAAGAGGTTTTATAATGTTTATCACTATTTTATAGATCGAATGGGATGAACCCACAACCGATACTGACATATCCCAGCACAGATGTAGTCAGAACAGACCAGTAGATGGCAGACACATGCCACACAAAAAAAATTACTCTGAGCAGCAGTAACCCCATCTGCAGTCAGACGCATTAATCAACTGAGTGGTGAAATAGTAGACTAGAACTCTGTGATGCTCTAACAAAAGGACTGGAATCTCAAACACGCACTTCCATCGTCAGTCCAACGGAAACACGTATACCAAGTCACAAAATGTTTGGCATCTTAGTGTAGTTTTTCCTTAGCCCTCCAACCGATCAATAAATGCATACATTTGCAGCCCATTTGCCACCATTAAACAAAGTTTAATTGGGACGATAGTGGGAGCATTACATCAAGACTATTTTTGTCATTAAGAAACACATGGCTTGATTTCATAAGATAATTATATACTTGTCATGGGAAAGGATACATTACATGTTAACCTTGGTTATATTATATATTGATTTAATAGAGAGTGCCCTGCTGGGCGAAAACAACAGTTGCACACTGTCAAAGCCTAACACAAAAGGTTGGTCGGGAAATGCCTCCCAGTGATGTACTGGAATAGCTGTCCAGGAATTTGCTTTATTGAAGTTCCATTCAGATCAAATGAATAACCTTGGCAGTTTCCTTACTTTTCCATCTTTATTCAAAATGGAAAACGAGGCTCCTTTTACATTTGTGTTCGCTCTGACTGTGTAATCAATCAGAGATTCAAAGCTTCGATTTTTTTCCTCCATCTCAAAAACGAGAAAGTTAGTAAGCTGGTAAGACATTGGGCATGGACGCTAGAGAAAGAATGAGACATCAAAAGAGATAGAAGAAAGGAGACAAGTTTTGACAGGTGCTTAAGCAACTTGGCAGTCTCATCTATAAACGTTGAACGTGCCCACTCCTACAGATTTATAAGGCTTTCTTGGGGACAAGAGCCTGTCTCATCTGTGAAGAAAAATAACCTTCGTGGAGTCCATAAGTCTATCTTTTTCTGCTCTTTGTTTGAACTTCTCTTAGATATTCATAGTTCTGTGGAATTGATACACCAAGGACCTGTTATTCGAATTAGATTTAGCGCCATCTTACTTCATGTTCAATAGACACGGCCATAGCTTCTACTATGAATAATTGCCCTATTCTTAATCTTTTTTTTCCCACTTGTATTTATGTGGGGACTGAAAGACTCCATATATACTTGCATGGAACTGTTGGCTGTATACTGTTTTGGAATTGTACATTTATAGTGTTTTCACAAAATGTAACTATAATAAAAATAAATAATAAAAAATAAATTGACTTAGAAGGCAGTGGTGTTTTCTTGACAATAGTTATTCTGAACTCTACTGTCCAAAAAAAAAAAAAATCTAATAACAGCAGCATTTGAAAATAAAGGTAGTATGGATATGCAATGGAAGACTGGAAATGTTTATAAAGGGACAAGTAAAGTAAATGCCAGCTTTCATCTCACCCCTTACTGCTGTAGTCCTATTGTTTGCGTCAATATATGAGAACTTCATCTAGGAAATGGACAAACAACATAAATGGCATTGGAATGAGGCTAAATACCATCAAACAAATATAGGAAGAATAAATGTCAAGGTTCCTCATTGTCTTCTGCAATATTTAGATTGTGATTAAGATATTTCCTTCTTAATTATTAAAGAACTGTGTGTTTGAAATACACACAGATGGCGACACACAAAAAATCTGTCCTGGAACTTAAATTAATAGGCAATAAATATGTTTCATTATCAAAAGATATACATTTATTTAGTATTCGTGAAATAATTGTGATTTTACTGAAATAAAATATGATTGATTAAAATAGCCAGATGTGTTTCAATGTTTTACTATAGAATTTGTTCTAAACTGTATTTTGAGTCTTGTAGTGTCATAGGTTTTACATAAGTCTAGATTAATTTACCAGTCAATTAAAAATAATTTCTTGTTCATGTAAAAGCCTATTGTTGTAGAACAATAAAGTGTTTTTACTGTGGCACGTTTGTGATAATCTGCATGCCAGTGGAATATTAATACACCCTGTTTTTATCATTAGATAAATAGGTGAGAAATTTGTGAATGGAGAAAGGATGAAAGGTAACGAATTACTTTTCACACTGTGCATATTCGAAAACATTAATTTCAATGTGATTAACATTAAAGCTTAATCATAATATTTGTGCAAATGTATTCCATTGCTTATTTTCAGACCAGCGTATTAGTTGATTAAAATGTGTACTATTTGATCATAGGGTTTACAAGTGTGGCCTGCTGGGTGTAAGAACTTTCACAAGGGACACTATCAACTGCCTTACAGAGATATTTAATCGGTGACAACAGGAATATCTAAATCGCACATTCTTAGGGAGAACAGTGACCTAGGAAAAGTCTTTCTGAAAGCTACCCTTAGAGGGCTGGAATAGGAAAAAGATTTAGGGATGGATATAAGCAGAGCCCTGACAGCTATGGAAGAATGCATCACCTAAGTCACCAAAGACAGCCAATGTAAGGCCCTTGTTTTATCAGCAAATCCTGGCCATTATACGGCTAATGCCAAGCATTGCCTGTGACATCCCCAGCCTGCCCCTTACGCTGCTAGCTTTAGCTTTTTTGTCAGTGGGACACCCTTTACCCTAACATAGAATAGTATCTACAGTAAATGTAGTACTATTGCTATCATACCATGTTGGACAGTAAAACAAGTGAAATAAGAGTTGTTTTTTTCTTTAGCAAACTTAGCGTTTTAACGTTTTATTTTTTTTGTGCTGAGTAGAATGTTTGCAATCAAAGAGACATCTGACCAAATCATAGTGACCTGGAAATATGAGTAATATTACAGTACACTTTTGTTCACTCTTGACTTGTTTTACAGTTTTGTGTGTTTTAGTTGGGCAACCCAGGATGACAACACAGGATTGAGTTACCACACACGGTTATTAATTAACAAACACAAACACTTTTTTTTTTTTCACCTGACAAGCTAAGCTGTCTTTTTGTGTGTCGACAACAGTACATAGTAATTGAGAGATTAGGTCTGATGTTTGTTCATACCACTCCTGTGTCTGGTTTCTATCTCAGTCATTTCTAGAAGTGACTAGCATGTGTGGGTGGAAAATGACACACCTGAAACCATTACGATGTGTCAATATGGCCAAAACCAGGTTTTTACTCTAATTATGTTATTTTGTTCCACAATCATGCATTTTGCTTTAGGTTAGAGTCATCGCACACATTTTCTTTGACTCTTTGAACAGTCACCTTATTGGTGCTGTCGTGTTTGATTGTGAATGCCCTATATTTAGCAAATTGATTTAAGTTGATCTGGACGTTTTTACGTAGATAGGATGATAGGCTCTGATGATAGGATTTTCTCTCCCCAGAAAACCCCCTTGTTTTGAATTAGCCATGTTGGGTCAACAATATTGTTTCGTGTGGTTAGATGATATAAAGAGAGAAGATAGCTCTCTCAGTTCTCCATGTTTACCTCTTAATCCAAGGGAAGAACTTCAACCAACTAGGAGGAATACTGGGGGATTTACATCCCAAACCTTGTTGGATTACTTTGCCCTATTTCGATAGAAGGGTGTAACTTGATGTCTTCTCTGGGAATGTTTGCCTAGTGTTGCATGGCAGACTTCACAAGTGTATTCAAGTGGTAATTACTGTATATATGAAACCATACAGCTAGTTGGTTGAACTGTTTGGCTTCAACTGCCAAAAGTTGCTTGAGATAAATGAATAAAATATATTTCAAGGTTCGGTTGCAAAAAATCTATTTATGAGATGGGTATATATATGAGGCACCATTTTCCATTGAACATTCGTGGTGAAACAATCCATGACAAATTTGTCCTTTTCTTAAAACAAAAATCTCTTGTCCAATATGGAACAACACAAAACACTATTCCATTGGCCTTTTGCCAGTCCACAAATGGCATTGTGCACTCCTTTAAAAAACACAGTTGCAACCAAATACAGTTGATATGTTACTTTTCTTTGGCTGGTGGTCATGGTAAAATAAAGAAATATGTAAAAAAAATAGGCCACTGGGGCCTCTGCTCATTTCTCACTGTGGGCCCTCCTACAATCTCCAATTATACATGGCCAGACAGGACTTCACACAACAATTACTGAATTTACACCATATTTACCAGTACATTGAACATGTTTTCAAGCCAAAGGTGACATAAGCTTCTTGGCCTTAAATAAGGTGTGTTTACATGGTTGTAGGCAAGTGGAGGCTTTTTGTTGACACCTTGTTGGCCTTATGCCTTTCCTCTACAGGAAAATAATATCCACTCGTTCTTAGTTAGGAATGAACTAAAACCTAAAATCATTTTGGATGTTAGCATCAAGTTTCCTATTGTAATAATTTAACATGCTGTGAATATTCTTTCAACACAATTGTAAGAAACAACAAACCCCCTACACTACCATCCAGGTTTAGTCAAAGCGTATTCACCACACCTCAAGTTTGCTGAAACCTCTCAGCTCCATGTTTGCCCTTACTTTTAAAATCCCTGTGAGCAAACACTAGCATGGGCAGATTTACCTAATGTCTTCCTCGACTCCGAACACACAGACAGAAAAATGTCTTCCAAATCGCAGGGTGATAACAAAAAGTAATATGTGAGAACTGTGTGTTAGTTTGTCTGTCTTTTTTACCAAGACACAACTGTCAAGAATATATACATGTATTTTAGCTGAAATGACAATATAAAAGATAAAATATCTTCACAGCTATGCATTAGATAGGAAGACATGAGCCCAGAAGTAATGGAGACTGGGTGGGTTGGGGCCCTAAAGCTAATAAGCTGGCCCTCGCTAATCTTTAAAACAAACCATTCTTCTCTCTATGTGGCCTCGCTCTCGCACCACCTCTCTGATGTATATATATATATATATATATATTGTTTTTTCTTTTTGCCAGCCACCAATGTCTCTTTTGACTTTTGGATTTTCTGGTGGAGTTCAATCTGGTCTTCAAACGCTGTGCTTTTTCAAGGCTACCCCTTCACACTACCCCTTCCCCCAAACTATTGGTTTACTTTAATTAGTGAAATTGGAGGTGGATGCAGAGAAAGAAGTGGGGGGGGGGGGGATTCTGAAAACAAACAAAGGCTTGAATGGTTGGATGCCGGCGGATGCTAGTGCCACTGCACAGACGGAGGGGGACACATGGTGTAAGTAAACATTACTAATTGCATTAGATTCCCCTGGCACTTTGGTGATTTTGCCTCCCCATGTCCCATGGTGCATCAATGTGGATCTCTCTTTCAAAGCAAAAGCAGAATCAATTTTCTCTTTATCTACCTATATACCAAATAAATTAAAGGCAGGATTGTTGGTTATTTTTGCAAACTGTGAAAAAAGGAAACAGCGGATTCCATTACAAATGTTAATGTATAAGTGGTCTGAGTCTGACATCCGCCTCCACGAAACCGTTTTATCATGGAGCTCTAAAGTTGAGGTCTCTACTAGAATTTTTTTTAAAATGCATTTTATTTTTCTCAAGTCAAGAGTGTTCTGATAAAATATTAAATCATTCCCTTAAATTAAAATAATTCCCTTACATTTCACTTTATTCACATTGTGTGTGTGTGTGTGTGTGTGTGTGTGTGTGTGTGTGTGTGTGTGTGTGTAGTACATATATTCAAACATGCACCACGGGCACACCACAACCCATTTCGCAATGGTCCTGTTTGATATTTCAGTCCTCAGCCCACATGTCTGGAGAGTTTGAGCAAACACATTTGGTTGAGAGGATGTTCCTTGAGCAAACAGATGGAAGGCTGGCATTGATATGAATGTCAGGGACTGTCAATGTTAATTGAGGGGGTATTTTCATTTCTTATTGAGATGTCCAATATACAGGTGCCTGATGTGATAACCTGCTGTCTTGGCATTATATTGATTTCCCCCCATTTAACGATTCTAATATGGAAGGCTATGTCTCCCTTCCTTTCCAGAAGGTCAGCATAACTTGTTTCCGTAGGAACAGTAGGAGGTTATCATGTCCATTTAGACCCACTAAATCCACAATTCCAGTGTATATTCCAGAATCTAAAATATATGACTCATTGCACATTATGCAATTTTAAATCGAATGCTTTTGCCGTTAAGTTAAGACGTCTAGGTACACATAAAAACATAACACAAAATCGTATACAAACTGATTCAAAGTTGCACGCCTGTATGTTCTTTCAGAACGGTTGTACATTGTTTTTGCTTCATAGTACAAATTATGTGGGCTTCCAGAACCCAAGCTGAGGCATCACAACTAGAACCTGGTCGATCTTATGTTAAATGAACATCAAGAGAGACAGTGCTGCATTGATTAGGCCATACAGAGGATACCGACAGCTTTTTTAAGTACGCCAAGAAATTAAAAAAATGTTCCTTTGTGTGGTCACATGGAATATAGGAAATGTTTCTTTCTGTGTGATTCGAACCTTTTAAGGGCATTATCATATATGGCTATATTTCCATTAAAAAATTTCAAACCTTGATAAATAAAAAACAACAACAATCAAAAGGCCACCATGAACACACAGGGTGATGCTTTAGATTCCAATCCCTTAAGCCCGGAACACCCCCACAATACGCAGTGTCTCCCTTCTCCAACCTGTGTCCCCTGTCACTTTCATGGACCCAGACTAGACACAGACAAATGTCCTTTGATAATCCTCAGACCGGAGCTCTCTCCTGCCCCAACAGGTTGAGATCCCCCTGGGGCCAAAGGGGGGAACACACACACAGCCGACACCAACACCACCTGAAAGGAGACCGGCCTCCCAAACCAACTCCTGTATAAATCCAGCATGGGATGCTGCAATTTACTTGGGGGAGCAGGCTTAGTGAGTGGAGACAATTAGCTGGGGAGAGTCTGTGGGTGGCGAGGTCTATAACGGATTGCCCCACTTGATGTGTCTGCATGTGTCATATTGACAATCCTCTTGCTCTTGTACCTGCCCCACCTTGCACACTGATGAGGCAAGGAGTCATCTCTTGGCTCATTAAGATGGTAGGGTTAGCGGTTGCAGAACCTAAAAGACAGGGGATCAGTGGTGCAACCGCTAAGTGAGGTATCCCAAGGAGCGCTTGGGAATGTTTAATGATAGGTTTGTTCTTTGCCATATCTTGGTGGGAGGTTGATATAATTGTCTGTATTTCTTTTTTCCAAGCTGTGTGTTTGGTAAAAAAAACAAAAAAAAAACATCGGTCCAACTCTTTTGTAGGGAACTAAAAGAGAAGTATTCATATGACTGATAATAATAACAATAATAATAATAATAATAATAATAATAATAATAATAATAATAATAATAAAATAAATGACAAGTTTGAACAATTCCTCCAAAACATTCCCAAGCCCATTTTTATTTGATGGTGTAAGTACAACCAACACCAGTGGAGGGAGCCATGATGCATTAAATAGCAATTTCTCCCCAGTAGTATTGCATACATTGCGTGTATTTACAGAGCTTTGTAAGAGGATAGATAATTTATATTGTCCATGTCAAGGATAAAATTAATAACTTGATTTAACGCTAAATTCAAATGGATTTGATTAATGACAAGAAAATAAGACTGTAATCATGGCAGACACATAGTATATTACTGCTTTCATTGTTTAGGCCACCATTTGGCATTGATTGTGCCATGCAATCTAATGCAAGTGGAGTCTGTCGTTGCAGATTCAATTACAAATGTTAATGTATAAGTGGTCTAACCCTGACATCTGCCTCCATGATACCGTTTTATCATGGAGCTCTAAAGTTGAGGTCTCTACTAGAATTTGTTTTTAAAATGCATTTTATTTTTCTTATCACCACACTGCATAAGCATTAATCTTATGGGTCAGAGTCAAGCCTTTAAATATTATCCAAACCATTTTGCGCTCCACAAAATGTTTTAATAATGCATCTGTTCTGAGATAAAATATGGAACTGACAACCACATGTAATGGAGCCCTAACAATTTGCCGTGGTTGAAGCTATTTGTCATGATTAGGGAGGGATGATCATGGGCTCCTGCCCAAATGTTTAATCTATCATCAGTGTATCTGCGTTGTTCTGTGTGTATATGCTTACTTAAATATCTGTGCATGTGTGTAAAAGAAGAGCTAAAGGGTTTGGACAGGAGTTGCTAAAAATTAATCTACAATGGTTGGTTAACTATATGTAAAAGTTGTATATTGAAAGATTAAAAAAACAAATGTTTTCTTTTGTAACCGTCTCAAATGCCCAGATCATGAAAAGTGAATGCAGTGGAAGTAAGGTATATTTTATCCACAAGCAGGTTTAGATTAATGCTCTGAAATGCTGCCTCGAATAATTTACGATGACAAGTGAGTTATATCTCTGCGGTCTGGTAAAGATGTGCTTAGAAAAATTCCCCCTGGAAACATACCATAACATTTTACGACATCAAGGCATGGGTGCAAGGAAAACACAGTAAATCTTGTGTCTCCTCCTATACAGAACCATTCTGTGACCATATGACTGTTCTGTCAGCATGAGGTGTTGTCAGTGAAGCTGTCTGACCCGATATTTCAGATCTTGCAGATATTTCATACCGAACACCCATCAGTGGGGTGCCAATTACGAGCGGTCTGTCAGTCAGATTTGATTATACCAACAGTAGTATATCCGTCCCATCAGTGTCAGGTGTGGAGAATGTTAACATCTTGCCAATGGAGGTACATTTGAACTAAATACATTTTTTAAAACGACCCCTCTTCAAACCGTATGCCTTATTTATTCTCATCTTTCTGTCTTTCAGATGCTTTGATATTTGTACCCAAGCACTTCAAAACAACCGAAGTCCAGGCGGTTTGGAGTGACATCACCGTGCAACGTGTACTGTAGAAACTTGGGACTCTGGGACACGCAACATGATATAAGCATGAGGTCAATGATGTAGTATAATTAGAAATATAAAGAAGATCATGGGCAAACAATATGCGCTGTTTGCTTATGAGTAAGATTAAATGCTTAGTCAACAAACATCAATGAAGGCTAACAACTGTTTCAAGCTCTCAGAAATAGTTATTTTAGTTTGTAACAGAGTGTAAATCTATGAAGCAAGCATATGGACTATTCAACATTCATGAAACATTCCCAACTCTAATGTCACATTTACCCTCTAAAGACAGCCATCACCCCTTGAAATAGAACAAATCGGCCATTTTGTTTCCATTCCCACTCTGAAAATACTCGTCCACTGTCAACACGTAGTGCTACTAATACTGGCCGTCTCAACAGTCAGTCTGTCACTCACTTACTCCCACTGCAATCAGAAGGTGCTCCATATTATATGGTGTGTAGACATGTACATTTATACACCAGATTTCCCCTCTTAGAAGTCAGGGCTAGCCAGGAGTTGGGAATAGCATAGCAATTTGCTGTTGATTGAAGGATGGTAAGTGTAATGAGATGTTGCCAAATCTAAAAGGTGTAGAGATGAAGATGAATTGCTTTAGACGCCTGCTGCATTTTCAAAGCACTGAGTCGCCAAACGTTTTTGGAGGGGGTCAAAACCTGTTCCCCAGTGGCTTACTCTGGGAGAGGGAGGTGAGAGGAGAGGAGAAAGAAACGTACCCTGACGACAGGTAAAAGATGCAGCTGACATAACCTGTCACCCAACTTTTACGTCGCACGATGTAGACAACGATGGAGATTTGCACTTTGGCGTATTGGCACACACTTTCGTTAGTCCAGTTGAGGACACAGTGGAACTACGAAGCTGCCAGCAATGCTGAGAGAAAAAAAAAACATATGAGGTGTTGATGAAGTCTTCTCAAGATGATGATGATACTTAACTACGTGTTTGTTATACCGCTAGTACATTCAAGTGGTTATTAATGTACATGATCGCAGTCAGCTTCACACCAACACCTAATTACCTCACTATTCAACCAAATAAATATTCCAGTCATTCTAGGTCATTGATTGTAAAGCCAGTTTCTCATGTTTAGTATGCTCCTGTCTCTCAGCGGGCCACTTATTCCGCTAGAGATTCCTGGGGAAGAACAATGACATAGCTAGGCGAGTTCCGCTGCCTGCAGGGATCAGTGTCAAGGACATGTGTGTCGGACTGACGTGACCCTCGCAGCACGGCCCCTGAGATAATATGACATGATAGATGCTGCAGTCTCATGTCGAGGGGGGCCAACGCAAGCCCGTGGCCCTGCCGCTTAGTGATCGGGTTCCATCACGGGTCTGTCTGTGCGCCTCTAAGGAATGGCCGTGTTTGCTTTGAAGCTGTCAGGGAGATACCGTGTGTGGAGGAGGAGGAGGAACAAAGAAGGGTGGGACAGAGGAAAAAAACCCTCAAAGTATTACTATTGGTCATTCTGAAAGTTCACTGAGAGGACCATGGAGAAGATGAGGTAATAAATAAACATTTAATAAACTTACAATTAGACTTCAAAGTGTACATAGGTCTGCCCTTCAAACAGTATTCTACTGCGAAACTATCCAAAACCTCTGCTGGATTTCAATTGGAGTTGAAGCTTGGGGTTTAGCTGGGGTAGTGGTTACAGTTGCTGTCAGATTAAATATGCTGCGATTTCAGATCCAAGGTTTATCTTTAGCAAATAACTGTGAAATTGCTTGGCACCAAGTATTCCGAGTGAGATGTTGAGATGAGCAATGCTCAGAGTTGCCACTGTGGCTGGCTGCATTTTAACATGGATAGCAGAGGTCTGCCAGCTGGCTTCACCCAACGTGCCTGTGGCGTGACCTTTCACCTTTGTGTTTGAGTCAGTGTGTGTGTGTGTGTGTGTGTGTGTGTGTGTGAGATATTGTGTTGGAGTACATGAAATCAAATCTGATTTTAATCAATCGTAAGATCCTGCTTTATGTGCACACATACAGCCAAACGTGTTGTATGTATTATATTATTATTCCCATTCAATTAAAGCTTTTAGTATATATGAACCACGGATTGTGGAGTAGAATCTGGACTCTGTACAGCTCTATTCCAATGCAAGGCTCTGCGTCAATGGTCTGGGGGTAAACAGCTTGGGCAGGTGTGAAGGTTTGCTGCCAAATACCAATCAGCAGCAGAACTGCATCCAAAATGACTGCTTTGGGCTTCCAGTCCCCCTCCCCCCCCCCCCCCCCCTCAGCCTTATAGAAGCTTTCACACAAGGCAACAGTCTGGGGAGAAGAACAGGTACTGACCTGTAAGACGTTGTTTAATCCTGTGGGGCAATGGAAGGGATTCATTCAATGAAAGATCAATTTGTGGCATATACCCGCCACTTCATATTACATGCTCATTACAGGTGTAATTATAAACATCGCTTTTTCCCATCTGAGTTCAAGTTTACGACCACGGGTTTTGAAGGCCAGGGATCCTATGTTGATTGAAGGATGGGAAATGTAATGAGATGCTCAATCTCTTTTAGACCTCTACCACATTTCAAAGGCACTAGGTCAATAATGTGTGCGGGGACGGAAGCATTTCTCTTGTGGTGTACTCTGGGAGAGGGAGGCATATCTTTCTTATATGTGTGGCTTGGCCCTCTAGAGTTAGTTGTCCTTTGAGTCAATTCATAGGAAAGTTCTAATTTTGCACAATATTGTTTGGCTCACACAGATATTTCAGTAGGCTTAAATCTTAGGTAAACCTAGAAATAATTGACAAAGATAAAATATGACATAATCGCCTGTAATTTCTAACACTATGATGTATTTTTCCGGTTACACAGATCATTACAATATGAGAAACCTCACAATAGCTCCTCCCGCGCGTTCCGAAACAAAATGTCTGCTCCATGCTCTCAATGAACGCTGAAAAGAACCTCAAAACAAAACAGTCAAGAGGATAACCATTGATCCCTATCTAAGCCACGTTCAATCACACTTAAACGGCACAGCTCTCCCTACCAGAGGAACCGGCGAAAACCTTTAAGTCGGCAGCTAATGCCCGGTTTAGTCCTCTCTCTCAAAAACTCTGTTGCGCTACAACTTAATACCCGACGAGCTCATGCTGGGAGGCCAGGGCTCTGTCGAGGCCCCAATCCAGACTACTGAGCGCCACTTTTGCTTTCCATTTTGTCACCCCTATTCTCTATCAAACCCCCACCCTTTTTGCTTTCGTGGGCCATCAAACCCTGGGACAAAGCCCTTTCTGCGCTGCCCCATGAGCCATGGTCAGCAATACCCCGAGCACCCCACACAACGCTGGAAGATGTCAAATCCTCACCCCTCCATTGCCTCCCCTAACCCCCCCCCCCCCCCCCCCCCCCCCCACCCCCCTGTCTTAATCCAATCAGCAAGACTTTAGTTCTCTAATATAGTGGTGGTCTCATACTCTAACTTTATCCCCGCAGCTGTGCCGGACTGCTCATTGGCAAGATTAGGGCTCCTGCAACTCCTCTGATCATGCATTTCAATATGAATGAGACCAATAAGGGGGTGGATTACAGCTTGGTTACTTTGGAAATCCCGGGCCCCTCTTTGATGCCCCCCGGGTGTGAGTGGTGGCGGTGGAGCGTCGCCTGGTCACATGGTGTGGCGGCAGCGCCACCTGGCAGTGCACTGTTTGCTCATATGTGCTCATTAAACAATGGCACGCTGGCGCAGCGGGCACCGAGGCTGGCCCAACGGCGAGCCACTGCCGGGACCAGATGGCGCCGCCGCCAGTGCGCCAGGTGGGCTCCGACGCCGCTTGTGAGCTGCCTCCTTGGGCGGGGGTCCCATTGCGGAGTGGCTAGGCGATGGGCACAGCGTTGGTGGCAGCGCTCGCCATGCCAAGCCGGCGACAGAGCAAAGAAAGAGACACATCCCAGTCGTTGCTAACTTTACAACCTTCAGTCCCCTACTCGAGACCTCCGTATCTCACAGGCACGCAATATATGTGAATAAACCACACCATGCCATCGATACACCTACACAATGCAACAACTACTATCAGCATGGTATCCAGTAGACATCTATGGCATTAACGCACTGTACATGGGTCATATAGCCATTTGAATTATGCTACCACACATTTACAAACAACGCAGACTCACAACCATCCTGTGAGCGCAACGTCTACAGTGGTCGAGCCAGAGATTTTCATTAGACAGCAGGGCCTGTGCTCTTACGCCCACCCACCCCTTGCTCCCCAGGCTCAGGGCCCTTTGTGTGTGAAGTGCTAGAAGTGATTAATATTTGTTTTCCCTGCTCTGTGGGAGAGGAAGACCCAGCTGATCCACTGTGACCCCTCCTTAATCCCCAGCGGGTCAACACAGTCTCCTCTCTCCAGTGCGTTTCTTTCCCCTTTTTTTTTTTTTTTTTTTTTTACCACATAAGGTAGCGTGGTGAGACTCGTGTTCGCGGAGACATTCCAAAAGCCGGGGCCGTTTGTGACCCACTCGAGGTTAGAGCTCAGCTGAGCCACGATGACAAGTTTCTTTACGAGGGTCAATGCCTTTATATGCGGCGTGTCGTTCTTCCGTAAAACGACACTTGTAAATAATGTTGTTAAAGCTGATGGACCACATAAACGGACTAAAGACACTTTGATGACACTCACGTAACAAACCAAAATAGAGAGCTGTACTTATTGAAAGCAAACGTGTCGGAACTCTTTAGAATGACATCTTCCCAATTAAAGTATTGTAGCGTAAACTTACTATCTTTTTCATAATCCCTATCTACCAAAAAATAATATTACAAGTGCCAGAGCATGAGGGAAGTTTGAAAAATCAACAACATTTTGATCTCCCCTTTTTGAGCTGTCATGAGTACCTTTGCATACACGGATAACAGTCCTTGTCAGTGAATGTTTTTTCTGGCTTTGACAGGTACAGGAAATGTCCTCTTTTTCAGTTAACAGGAGAATATCCCGAACGAATTGGTCTGGGATGGTCGGGTTGAGAGATTGCAGGGGGTTCGAGGGGTTGCTTGAGGGATTGAGTGGCTTGCAGGGCCTATTGAGGGCTAGGGCTCGTTGAAAGATATACTGCTCCCTTTGTGACCACACGGCTGTGATAGAAACGGCAGGTGCAGTATGTGTAGCCGGCAGAAGAAAAAAAAAATCTTTCCAGCATAGTATTTCAGTGGTTATAAAAACACAGCTGTTTATCGGCTTTGTGAACTAGCTGCATGCTTGGTTTCCAGTTCTCTCTAGCTCCTTGTTGCCTTGTTGGCATGGTCGCTAAACTTGCAAACATGGTATTAGGGTCTTAGCTCTTTATAACAACCTTTGGGTGGAAAAAATTTGCATGTCACTACTATTAACGCTCAACACTGCCAGAGAAGAATTCATGGCAACGGGTTGGAAAACTCTTTGGGTTAACTGATAAAAACTGCTACTCACTCATTAACATGGAAAAATATAAACACATGATTTTATTTGCATGAATATCTTTATCAAAGCTTTACCCAAAGGGGAGGCTTTGTGTAAGGATATTGTGATACCAAAGTACATTGAAATAATGGGGAGAATATTGATATAAAATTACTGTAATTTGGAAGTGAATATTATGTGTCCTAGAATAACTCCTCTCTGTCCTCTTTATCAAAATCAACCCATTGCCAAGGAAGTACAGGAGGAACTTTATGATTAGTTCAACTAACAAACGTCTCAAAGAAATACTGGCGTGTTGCATGCACTGGTGTTATGGTGTCTGCATGTGTCTGCACGTGTGAATACGTAACATGGAGAGATAAAGGCAATAAGAGTGTGTGTGTGTGTGTGTGTGTGTATGTGTGTGTGCACTAGCACCTTCTGTAGAAGCAGAGATGCAGTGGCTGACGGAATGAACTTGGTTTTATGTGGGAGTCACTTTTGGGAAAATGTAGGCTTTTAGCTTCCCATAAAGTTGTGTAATGAGCCCTACCACCAATCATAACGCCTCCACAAATTACCTTGCATTACAGGCAAACCCTAGCCGCTGGATTTCTTCTTTAATTTCTCCTTCACCTATCACCACTAAAACAGTGTTGCCTTGTTTCCTGCCTCTCACTTCTAGCCATAGGTATCATTATGAGGCATCCATGTTTTTTTATTATGTAAACAATCCTTACTACATGATGAATACATATTCACAATAATAATCTGTGACACCATGAAGTTAAGCCCACCTGACCTTTTATTCTGCTCTAAAAGGAAAGCTAGATTGATATCTAACTGTACAGTCACAATATGCATAAGTATACTATCTATACAGCTAAACAAAACATGTCAACTCAACTATCTTAAATGGAAGGGCAAGTGCCATGACAGATGGGAAAGTGAAAATAAACATTGGTCCAAGCACATAGCCTTGTTGCACACCACAATGCAGGCTGTCACTCTCCTAAAAGAAAGAAGCAATCATACCTGCTCATGAATCGGGCTGGGACTGATGAATGACATCTTGGCCTACGGCAGCTCAGCACAGGGCCATTTGCGAGGAGATAAGAGAGACTTCCTGGATTAACGAAGTGGTTGAGGTACATCTCCAGAGAGCCTGTTTGTTTGGGTAAGGCAACTCCTTCATTACTGCAAAACTGTGGGAGGCTGGGAAGCCAACCTGTCTCCGAGATAGCGTGGGCCACATACCAACATGTAATTAACCGGTCTAACTATACTACTATACAATTGACACATTCGATTTTTTTTTTGTGAATTTTGCAAAAGATGGAAAACATCGTTTCAACCAACTTTGTTAAGTGAATGCATAAGATTAGAGCTTCTCAGATAATTTTGTCTTTTTATATGAACAAGCATTACCTCATTTAAAAAAGTACTGAACACACACAAATGAAATAAGAATGTAACTACAGTACACACATGCATATTTAAATTCTCATAAATTATTAAAATAAAGGAAATTGCAAAAAAACAACTTAAAGACATCATGGGTGGCCCAGCACAATTTGGCAAGAGAGTGTGTCCCTTTGATTTAAAACGGCAAAAAGTGCCTGATGCAACAAGAAACCAGACACGCTTATCTAAGACAAAATAAGTCGCTACAAATGAGACAAAATAGCTTTTTTGCGTGGGCATTATATATATTTGTATCATGAACAATATTGTTTTAAAAACATCACATTTTTAACTAAGACACTGAGAAAATTGTCCATGCATTGAAACACCAGTAGAGTCATTGATCTAAAAGGGTTTATGCATCAATAACCAGACTTTGTATATTGCAGACAAACGAATGTACTGCATGAATAAAGTAAAATTTCTTGCGTGTTCGCTATTTCATTGTATGTGTGCGTGTGTGTGCGTGCGCGTGTGCGTGTGCGTGTGCGTGTGCGTGTGTGTGTGTGTGTGTGTGTGTGTTTGTGTTTGTGGTGCGTGGTGTGTGGTGTATGTGTGGGGCCTCTTGTTGCCCCAATCGCGGTGAAGAGGGAATTAGATGTAGTGTTGTCTGAGTCCATCTTAATCCTCAACTGATTAGTGGAATTCTCATCAGGGCTCCCTCGGTAAGAGAGAGAGAGGGGGGCTTGGAGAGTAAGACGTAGCGAAGACCCCCAGTTCCCTTCGACTAAAGACACCAGCCTGCCTGCCCTCCCAGAGCAGACCACAGGATTGCGTCTCCTCCAACCAATAAGAGCTCAGGGCCTTAGGTCACCTGGCTCACCAGGCCAATCCTAAATCTGCCTTGTAGATTAGCACTTTCCCACTCGCAGGCACTCCAGCCCAAGCCTTGTAAATCCTGAGGTAAATGTTGGAGCTTTCAGCAAGTGGGTGAGCACAGCGTTGTGGAGTGGATTAAGGAGAATGGGATAATATTTGCAAGCGTATCACCAGTGGTGATTAGGGTCAGGATAAACCATAATGGCCCGTCTTTAGCCTTTTTTTTTTCACCCGCTGAGACAAATGGTTTTGTCTCTGTATTGTTATCCCTGTGACATTTGATGTCTTGCTCAGTTAGCTAAGTGATTGAGTTGTATGCCTGTATCTGTCTATTGCATTTACCACATGGACAAATTAATAAAAACAATCAAATACTGTATCAAATATCAACATTTTAGAAAGTGATATGTGTAGTCTAAGTTTGTGTTCATAAATAATTTGTCCGTCCAAATATGCACGCAATTGTATGAGTTCACATAAACATAATGTGGGTGTATGCGTTTGTTACTGTGTGCACACTTAATGTTGATGAAATCAATCAAAAGCAATATGAACTTGGAACAAAAAAATCCAACTGACCACTCTTTGGACAACGACAGCGATGTAGTGTGGTTGTGTGGTGCTCAACGGATCCAATGCAGAGGCTGAAGCAGAAGCAGCCATGAGCTTACTGTAGATGGCACTGTTAACCTGAACTTGTGATAGGCCCCCTTGGAAGAGGAAGCCGGAATAGAGCTGGAATTGTCCCCGTCTGTTCTTCATTACCGCATTAAGCCCCACGGGGAAAAGTAAATTAAAGTAATAAAGGACTAATAATAATAACAACAAAGATTATCTCCACCATCACGGTTATGCTAACAACAATAATAGAATGGGGGAGGGGGCGCGGGGGAGCTCACGACTGAAAGAAATACCCGCCGGCTTTTATCTCAGAAGACCACTATAGATAGAAAACTTTGAGTTTTCTTCCCCCGGTTTTCACAGAAGTGAGAGGCAGTCAGTGAGTGAGGGTGGGGCTGGCTTGGGGGGTTTATGGAAGCAGCGAGAGGCAAGTGTGTTATTGTAACAGAGTTCACTGTGGAGTCATACAGTGGGCAGTGGGCCGATCGCACGCTAGGCTGTGATTCACAGACGAGGCCTGAGCACGAACTCTGGAGCCCCCTCTGAAAAGACGCTGTGTTACAACCTACAGTGCTAGGCTATAGGAGAAACAAATCCTCACAAGGGGTGTGTTACCTCACACCGCCGTTAGCAATCTGTACGCGTTGCAGACAAAACAACTTTAGTCTCAGACAATACATGTTTAGCTTGTTCATGTTCACAGTTAATGATCTTTTTTCCCCACAAACAACAAAGTATACCCACTTGTTCTTGTGATGTACAAACTCTTCAGATTCTTGTGTAGTGATGAATTATTTTTTCATGCTTACATTCTTGAAATTATATCACGATATCCTCACATTTGCCATATGTTAGAAATATTCTGATGCAGATACAATTTCCTTGGAGAAAACCCACACCCTGTTATAGAATATTGAATTATGGACCGAGCCCTATTAGTCAATCGGAGAGACATCTCTGTCTCTTGACCTAGGAAAAACTCTGTGGATGTTGCATGCCAAAGTGGGGTGACTTCATTTTTTACTGGGGTATTGCTTTACCTCGGCCGAGCCCTTGGTATCAGCTTGTGTATGACTCGGAGTCTAGAACCTCACGTGCATTCTTCCTCATGGACTTTCAGCATGGTTACCCAACCCTACAATAGAGACAGCTGTAAAGGGATAATATGTGCGATGAATAAGAGAATGAACAAATATATATATAAAACAAATGGTATTATTGTAGGACCCATTTCCCGATAAAAAATAGAAAATGTATTTTAAGGGTAAATCAAGTTAACATTTTTGGCATATTAATATTTGATCATGGGTGAAGACAATTGTTCTTAGTCTTTTCCAACATAATTTTACACTCCAATTAGGTTTCAATGTCCATGAATGTGAACGAGTGCAGAAATATTATGAAGTTAGCTTAATCCTCTCATTAGATTTTTCCTTGAACCCACGTGTAATATTGTCGGACCAAAGTTAGCTTTAGTCTGAATTACTAATCAAGAGCACACATCCGGTATTTGATTAGATATTTGCCTATTCCCAAAGCATTTCTTCATCTTTACAGAATTCATTACTTTCAGTTAGAAATCAAAAAAAAAATAAGGGAGTGGGAAGAAATTAGTCGCTAGTAATATTTGTATTGTTGTTCTTTTCATCTTCCCAACGTCTGTCTATTTGATAAAGTCCAATGTTTTGGGGGGGAATTTCCTGTCTTTGTGACAACCCTTAGCCTCAAATAAGTCCCTAATATCTTTCCAGGGTAATCAGCACTGTAACATAACGCGTTTCGGGGGGCGAGGGTCTCCTGAACGAGAACGTGTTGCACCCTCTGCGTACGTCCTCTGTGTTTTGACAAGAAAGGGTCCCCCCCAAGTGGGAATAATGCGGGGGGGGGGGGGGGAACATTAGACTGATACAGCGGTCATAGGAATTTCGGGGGGAGAGAGTGCAGGAGCAGTCCAGCTGCGTATGTACAGAGCAATTATATTTTCGTCCGCACAGCCTACACGGCTAAAATGGAATGGGAAAAGGTCAGATCCCAGCGGGCCGAAGTTTGCCCACTAAACATAATCATTCTCCGTGGTTTATTTAACTGGACACGTGATTTTCACTGCTACTGTTGACACTCCTGTCACCGGAGAGTAAAGATAATAATTTGGGAATCAAAGAGGGAAAAAAAAAGAAAACAATAATCTCCCAAAGAGTAAAACGACCTTCACGGGTCAAAAGCTGTGTGTATGACATACCTTATTTGTTTGCTCAGGAAATTGAGGTGTAAGTAAGAACCAGTCCTAGCTCTATTACGCAACCACTGTCAATTCTGTGTCCTACCAGTTCAGTGGACATGACTGTGCCTCTGGAATGCAGCTCCTCATATCACAGGTCAGAGTCTACTCTGCATGATCATTTCCCTTGAGAAACAGACGGGCCCATTTGTGTTTCTCACTTCCACTCCACTGCTGTCTGATAAACACATCAACAACAAACCTGATGGCGCCGCCGTGCGAGCGAGGCCCGTGGCCTTCTTCCCCAAACCTCTAGACCTCTAAACCTCTATACCGCCGGACTGCATGCCCATCTTATCTAGAATATTTACCTCAGATAGCGGATTTGCGTCGTCTAATTGCCCTGTCAGTTTTCTGTGGCCTATGTCCCGCAACCTCCCCCACCCCAACCCCCGCCCCCATCTCCTCAGCCAGACCCCGTTTGTCCTAACAAGCCCTTCCTCTTCCACCACAACCTTCTCTGTCACCGGCTCTTGTAGCATGTTGCCAGATAGTGCCTTTGTTCTGGATGGGAGCCGCCTGTTATTTTGTTGGTGAGTGTGTGGCGAATGAAAAGCAGGTCCTACGTAACCCTTGAAGGCCAAAGGCATGGTACTGCACAGCTAAGTGCTTAGGCAACAGGCACCCAGCAAGAAACCTTAATTTCACATATAAAGAGATTGTGAATCAGATAACATCGACGATAATTAACATACGCATTTGACCAAGCAAAGACTTGTCAATATAAATACCACGTCTGTTATAAAACAATTTGAAAATAATTACATCCATCTTGCAGAGACACAACTTTCAGGCTCCTTCCATGCCCTCATTGAGCATCAATCAGGTCTGGGTCTAACTGTGGTCATTTCTTAAACCTCCTCCCAGGGAGCCCTGCTGCCAGGAGCCCCACAGAATGATGGGACCCAGGAGGAGAGGGTAAAGGACGTGAGGCTTGCTCAGAGAAACCACAAATGCAGACAAACTCATGTGAACCAAAACATACAAACGCACAAACACGAGCACACAAATATGAACATTAAAGATGTGAACCAGATAATGGTTCAAATTAAAGTACTTCAAATGTACTTCTCTAAACCCAGTTGAACACATTTCTGACTGCTGATCATGCCTACACAGCCTATTTGTTTTGTTGTGTTTCTATGTAATTGGGGTGGTAATTGCGTAGTACCTTTTGCATTTGCAAAACTATTTTTATTAAAACATAATCAACATAGAAAACACGTAAAGATGACTTTTTTTCACAATTTTATTTTTAAATGGTTTAACTATGATTTAATTAGAATTTTGAAGAAACATTTTACTGCCTTTACTTTAGCAAAGATGAAAACGAGATGCAGTTAATTTCTATGTTAGTTTATTATTCAGAGCACAACGCTGGCTCATTGCTAAGTCTGAGAGCAAATTTTCTATGGCAATGCATATTCATATGTTTAACGTACAGACATGCATTCTTAATGATCCAGGATTGGAGAGAAAGCAATCAGCTCATTAATACGTTTTATCATGCAAGTCCTCAACACAGGACCACTCTATGACTTCTAATCAAGCTGATTCAATTCCCCCCCAAAGAACAACTCAAACGTGACAGTAAAACTAATAGATTATGTTGCAAAGTAAAATTTTCATGTGCATAATTACACATTTATTGGTACATTTGTTTTTCTAATTGTTTCACTGTTGTCGCTGTCTTTTCCATAACCTGAATAAGGCTGAAAACAAATTAAAAAACAGTGAGTTCAGAGGTCTTGTACATTTGGAGTAGGAAAGGATAAACAAAAATTGTTGTTTTAAAGGTCTTTATCACCTTTAAAATATATCCCAACACAATATGTAAAAAAGGAACAAAACAGAATCTTAATTGAGCTGGTGGATTGCACTTCAGTATAAATATTTGCTGGCACTATATGACCTTTGACGGTGTTGATCTTAAACATAATATTAGTCAAATTAAAGGTAAGAAAGCTATGAGTCTTAACAGAGACACACACAGAAGCTAGAGAGAGATTTACAACCGATGAGTACTCGACACAATTAATGGACCACATTGTAAACAGATGGATACTTTCACAGGCCAAGCAGACATCATAAAAGCCACTTATACTATTTCTAGGGCTGTACTAAAAGCTCATTTTAAGATGTTAATGTATACCAAAATCCCTCACAACTGTAAACTGACGAGCTCCAGTTCCAAATAAATGTCAAAATGATGACAGGTTTTTCCCAATTTCGTCCTCTAATCAAATAACAGGACAGGATCGTGACCCGGGATAAAAGCAGTGGAACGTTCTCACTCCACACGTGTTCTCTGAAGCCATCACATTTCATCTAATACTACCCTCTATCTTATCTCTGTCACTCTGAGGCTGATTAAAAACATGAACCAGGTTCTTGAACGTCCAGGTTAGAGCAAGAGGACAAGACACATGTCTAAATAGAGCCAGGGCAACGTTCAAGAGCAGGCAGACGAGGGGTAATGGCTGAGGAGTTGTTTATAAATTATTAATGATTTTTCTCCCCTCCCTGTCATTTTGGACAGGGTGCGAGATGAACGGGTGCCTCTCCTGTTTGCCTGGGCAGCCGCACTCCTCAAACAGATTACAATTTATTCCTCTGCAGTTTGTCCGTCAAGGCTCGCTCTGACAACATAATCCCGAGCTAATCCGCCGTGTTCAGTTTTTCTTGTTGGCTCTCATGCAAAGCGGTCCGCCAAATCTCGCTACCTGTCAGTCGGGACTTGCGCAGGGGAGCCCAGACGAGCTGCCAGTCCCAGCCCCACTGCAGTGGCTCCTGTGGGGGGGGAGATGGAGGGAGGCTGGGACAGGAGGCATGGTGCCGCGGTAGACTTAACCCCTGCGTCCCTCCCTGTAATCCACTGTAAACAGCCAGAGCCTTAGCGGGGCTAACTGCACTAATCAAGCCCCGAGCTCTCCCAATCTCTATCATACACAGCGTCCTAAGAACTAGAGATTTGAGCAGCCGTCCCGGTGTGAGTGTGTGTGTGAGAGGGGACAGAGAGAGTGTGTGTGTGTGCGTGTGTGTGTGTGTGAGGGTGCCGGGGAGAGGGGCTCATCGACAGCTCCTAATCCCTAAGGAGAGACAGAGGTGCCATGGAGAGGCTGAGATGGGTGTCCCTTACAGCTGCCAACTCACAGGCTAGCACAGGTCCCTCTACCAGTGACTCTCAAGCACAAGTACAGGGGCAAAAGCACTGCTAGCTCTATAGGATCTAGATTTAAAAATGTTCTTCTCATTTTAACAAGCACTTTGATGATTTAAAACATTTATAAAATTACCCATCGATATGATTTTACCTCTCAAAATTAGGACTAGCTTTGAATTAAAGTATGTACTCACTCCATTTCTAGTTTCACTGCATGGCTTTGAAGTTTTTCCTGACTATTATCAAAGATATTTGAGAAGCACAACCGCTTTTTCCCAACAGATGATCTTACAGTCAATATTCTCCGCCAGCCTTCCGAGAGTCCCATTAACATTTCCCGCACATCCTCCAAGTCTGACCGACAGTGACCTAAAATCCACAGGAAGAACATAAAAGGCCTCGCAACTGCCAACATTAGGGAAGTAGTTCTAACACCCAACCCCCACCCCTTTGTTTTTACACACACACACACACACACACACACACACACACACACACACACACACACACACACACACACACACACACACACACACACACACACGCACATAAAAGTAAGCTTGGGAAACTTTTTAGTGGCCAAGGCATGACACCCGCAATAAACTTTTACTTCTTCAATTTTGCTTCTTCCTCCCCTCTCACTTGTAATGAGGCTGATAGGTGGGCTGTAGGGTTGGGGGTGTTTGCCATGGCAGGGGGAGGGATTCCTAGAGAAATACACAACCACCTCAGATACCTGACGGATCACTTCATCGAGTCCGAAGGGGAGTGGTGTTGATGCGCGTATATACACCCTCTGATGGATGCTTTCCTCCAAAGTAACTTATAGTACATTGAGTTAAAAAAAAAATTCTGTATGGGTGGCCGTGTGGGATAAGAATCCCTGGGTCTGGTTTTATGTGCACCGTTGTCTAGCAACTGGGTTATTCAGGACCACTATTTTTGTCACCAAGGGTGTGTATTTATTTGAACAGAAGGCCTTTCAAAAACCATTCGTACTAAAACAATTGTGTACATCTGATGTCAATGAAAGATTGAGGCCTTTGTATTTTGAGGTTATTTTTGGGTGATTGAGGGGAACGGGAGTCCATGCAGTAGCGTTATGCCGGAGAGGTCTGCAATCTGACCACCGTGATCCTTCAACCTCTTCTCTTCGCTGCTCTTGCACTATCCTCTCTCCTCATCTCCAGAACTGTGGGAAAGCTCCGGGAAAAACATGCTTGCCACTTTAAAGCCCCAGATAAAAGTGGCCTCCAAAAAGGCGGAGCTTGAACAAGTGTCGAGATGGCGAATGGGGGTGGGGGTTGGGGGGGGGGGGGGGGTGGCGGAACGGCAGAGGAACACGAACATGACATGTCAGTGATAAGGGTCCTCCAGCGGGTTAACACCAGAGCTTGTACCCGGGATTGCCCTGAGAAGCCCTCTTAGCGTGCCCCTGGCATCCGCCCCAATAGCCAAAGCCGATGCACTCACACCACTATTGCACACAAACAGGACGAGAGGCTGCTATAGAACTGCCTGACGGAAAGTTGGACACTGTGACAAGATTTAGTTGTAGTCAATTCTGGAATTTTCCCCGAGCATGTTTCATGTAAACCTCTTGACAACAGTGCCCACTTTGATGCCAGAGGAAAACATTAGTACCTAATTAGGTGTGCCAATCCACGTAGCATGTCCTGTTAAGAATTCTGGATCCCGCTTGGTCTTACATGAGAAAGGGAACTTGGGAAACTTGCATACATACAGTAAAGTAATGCATTTTAGACAAATATGCCACATATTTTCAAAGGCCTTTAGTACATAACTACTTTCTCTAATGGATATGTCAAGTCTAAAACCTTCTTACTTATCTTAGATTACTAAGTTTTTACAATCATGTTCTTCTCATATTGCACATAGATAATAACGTCAATTTTCGATAAATAGCCTGTGGTTTTAATATATCCTATACATATTATATGTAACACTATGGCAACAGGTTGGGACCTTAGTCAGTTGTAGAGTCCCCTTTATGGACTACGTATATTGGCAAATTGTAGATTCAAATTCACCAAGGAATGCAAGCGCATATTAACCCCTGACACAGACTCATGTTCCATATACCAACAGATTTGCTGTAATATCATCCTCGTACTCATATCCATAGCAGCGCCAAACAAAACAAATGCCACAGGATCGGGAAGACAAGAAAAAAGCAATAAAAAAAATGAGCAATGGCCTTTGGTATTGCAGCCTGAGGAAAGCACCTGTCAAAAGACTTTGGGTGGCTTTACGTAAATAGGGTAATATATAGATCGATCACACGTAGTCAGGGAGATTGATGTCACATTAAAGGGACGGGACTTTGAACACGGGACCTGTGATATCTCATTACCCAGTGGTCGGAGGGACTGCTTCTCAAGGGAGTGCTGTGCGCTGGCAGGAAGCAAGTCATGGTGTCTGGGGACACATCAGCATGTGTGGGGGCCAGACAAGGCAGGAACGCCGACTTTCCCAAAACGCAGACTCTTTAGGTGGACCTAATCTGAGACCACGACATCCATCACTACACATCAGACTCAACACATCTTACACGACGGAAAACCAGCAAAGGTTCAGACGTAGCAGGGATAGTTCGTTATAATGCGTTGAATGAAAGACCCGATGACATATAAAGTACACATGCAGATCTTTGTTATCTTATCTTGGTCTTTTCTAAATATAGTAAGCTTGTAAATATAGTAAGTAACACTTGTTCAGGTTTTTCGTATTGTGGTATCACCTTGTTTCTGTCTCGTTGTTTTGTTCACGCAATGACAATGGGACAAGAGCTATAGCCACTCTTCATTTTTCAGCTAAGCAATTTTAGCCAGATCGGGATTTAGGGTTTACAAGGGTTTAGTCTTTTCTAAACCTCATATTCATTTAGAAGCCAATTGGCTTTCAATTATTTAAACTCTGTCAACAAGGATTTGCTTGTTGCATGGGGGTTGGGGGGGACCACTTTGGTTCTCTCTCTTGTCGCTACACACCAATGTTACAAAATTCCAGTAGCTGTTTGCCAAGCATAGCCTATGTGCCTTTTGAAAGCAGGTTGCTTATATTTCCAGTCGTATAGTCTGGCCCTCGAGATTCCCCTTTACCATGCCTTTCATGGACCCAGACCTCAAGCCACAGACATTGGTTTGATTTACAATGACGGTTAGGGGAACATTGGTGTCAGCCCCCCCCCCCCCCCCCCCACTAAGCTGTCCATGAAAGTAGACAGCGGCCTGCAAAAAATTAAAAAATAAAAGAAAGAAGAGAGGACAGTTCTGAGAAAGGAGCTGGCTGGTGTGAGGTGTTAAAGGTTGTGCGTGCAGGTGACATGTTTCCTACCCGGTTTCACACAGGCACATCCATCGGCCACCCATGTTTCCTACCCGGTTTCACACAGGCACATCCATCGGCCACCCATGGACCAGGTTTGTCTCCCAGGTGTCATGGGTGGGCATTAGCAGGATGTCAAATGTGACGCTTTTCCTCATAAATCTAAATATCCAATGATTTAAGAGGTAATAATACATAATAACACATGCACTTGTAGTGCACTTTACATTGTAATAACAATCTCAAAGCACTACCTCCAATATTACGATAACATAATAAAAAATATAAAATACTGCTAAAAGCTGAAAAGAATAAAAAATAGAGATGTTTGAAAATAAATAAAATACGCTATTTTTGTATTGCAAAAATATCTTTATGAGCAGAGACATAAATGGGATAAACATGAGGCTCAGGGCAATTAAAGGCAGATACATTTGGGTGTGGTCTGATATGATACATTTTGTTGTATGTCAAATCATATATATAAAAAAATTATATTGCACATTTTATACACAAAGACAATTCAATGTGCATGGATTACCTTTTGTCCATTCCCCTTCCAGTAGTATATATTGCAATCTATAAAAGGTGGTCCTAAGTACAAAGGGCAAAGGAAAAAACACATCTAAATAGATGGGCCATGGCAGTTGTTCAATCAAGTGAAAAATGAAAGTGGCCAAAGAACACAATGAGGGGTGAGGGCGTTGTGTACAGTTTTAGACCCCTGGTGACTTTTCACTAACAGCTGTTATAAAATACAAATTCGTCGTTTAATCCCCACAAAGCCTAGCGGCCAAGCCGAAGCATTCTAGGTCTTGAATTCGCCCATAAATGAAATACCACCTGCGACCAGAATGTCAAAGCCGCAACTGAGAAAAGTTATATTTAGGTAAGAACATGAAAGACCCTGATCCCTTAACAAAATAAAAGCTTGGTGCGCTAATCTCACCAACAGAAGTCAATATTGTTGAAGTCTGATGATGTACGACAGGGCTGTGACAACGACTATGGGTAAGACGAGCCGCTGTCAGCCGTATTTTTCAAAACACAGAGATGGGACAATGTCGGGGGGGATCTCTCCATCTTGACGCTTAAAGTCACTTTGACAGGGCTCCAATTCAGCTTCTTTGTCCGAACGTGCCATTTGTCTCTTTGGCTTGATGGAGATGGGGTGACGGTGTAGTTTGAGAGAAGCTAATTCCATCTTCAGACTACAGAGCTTCCATAATACGCCACCCTTTTCATGGAACATGATTTATTTTCCAAACGACGACGTACATAAACTCCCCTTTATTGACTAAAATACTCTTAACAATTCCTCAATTTAGTCTTGGGCACATTCGTTCACCTTGCTTTTGGCCTTGAGGATAAAGCAATTGACTTCAGTTAGATGGCCCTCTCTGGAATATTTTAATGCCCCAGTTTTAGTGGGGCTCTAGAATCATATCAGAAGGGAGCCTTTGGGGATGCGCACTGCATTCTGCTATATTCATCTCGCCATTACGGTCAAGTACAGTCAACTCGTTTAGCACTTCATCTACCGCTGTCTGAACAACACTTCACTCCCTGTATGTGTGCGTGTGTGTGTGTGTGTGTGTGTGTGTGTCCACACTTCATCAGTCCCTCCTCCATTGACCAAGCAAAAGGAGGGGAAAAGAGACGGCACTCCCCTGAGCTCTGCGGTTCCTCAAGAATGACCTCCGCGGTGACTTTGACCAGATTCCTATGTACTTTAAACAAGACTCCTCTTTACAGGCCTCGAGTACAGTAACAGGTTTTTCAGAGTTGCCTTGCGGGGAGGGGGGGGGGAGGCGCTGTGCCTGAGGCGGATGTGTGTGAACACCCAAGTGTATATGTCTCCGCGAGGGAGAGCGAGTGCATGCGTGTACGTCTGTGTATAAATCACTTGACCCAGACTTACTGTTGACCATGGGTTTACGCCAGCGCGAGAGGTTCCCAATGACAATGTATCTGCCCTCTCCATAATGGATGGTACACAGAGCGCGCTGTCATCTGGCAAATATGCTCTTCGAATGGATCTCAAGTGGGGCTGCGTTCATCAGCAGTGCCGGGCGGCGGGGTGGGCGACAGGCGGAGGTAAGAGAGGAGGTGGGGTGGTGGAGGGTGGGGGTGGGGGGGGGGTAATTGATGGTGCTCTCCTCAGGATGGAGCCAACCACCCCCTTACTCTGACTCCTTTAGGAAACTCAAAAGTTACTTTTAGTGTGAGATACTGTCAGCGCCACAGCGGGTAAGAAGTGCAGCCAGACAGAGGCCTACTGTGCGAGAAGCTCCATCAAGCTTTAAAAACAACACGGAGAGGGAACTCAATGCTCTGTGTTATACGCCGCATGTGGGGAAAATGAGTAATGTCTGCACGTGCGGTGAGACATGAAGGATCCAGCAGGGCCACGCCGGCCATCGCCAGTCAAATTCTGAAGATCTTAATATGTCTGTCATATATTTATACTTATATAAAAAACTGTGTTTGTACCTTAATTTTTATTTGAAATTACCATTTCATCATATTTTCCATTATGTTCCTGATGTGAGAAATAACAGGGTTATTGCTTCAGGACATTGAACAAGAGAAATGAGGGGAATCCAATTGAAACCACATGTTGTTAGAACCTGATACACAGTATGGGTTCCAAAGCGCTCCAGAAAAGAAAAATATATAACTCAGCCAGACTGAAACTATCACAAAGCATAACATCTTCCAGACAAACTGGGACTATCAGTGGGGGAGATAGCTGAGGCCTTCACAAACTATGGTGATGAAGTGTCCTATTTCCATGTTGTCTCCCAAATCTGATTCACCCCCCTTTACTTACTGCGCAGGCCAGAGACAACACAAATGCAGACTTTTCATCTGTGTGTGTGTGTGTGTGTGTGTGTGTGTGTGTATGAAAGAAAGAAAGAAAGAAAGTGTCTTTATGTCAGAGTACAGAAAAGTAAACCCATTGTCTATTGATTTTTATTGTTCGTAATACGTTTTTATTGTAACATGTTTTTTATTGTTTGTGCTCTACCATGTGTTTTGAATTATTTTAGGTTTTACTTCAGTTGTGTTCTGGTGAAAATGGACGACACCCTGTGGTCGAACACAGAAACAACTAACAGAAATAACACAAAACCATTGTCTTTTTAATCAGAAACATTCTATGTAACCATAGGGAAGGACCAGCAATCTAAATTACATGATAACAATTCAATTCCATCACTTCCCAAACATGTTAAAGAGTGAACAATGATCAGGCATTAACATTAACATGAATCATCTTTAACTAACAAAGATTCTGACTGAGAATAAAAGCAAACTGGTGTAATACAAATAAACTGGATGACGGAATTATTTATTCCTACATCTGGAATTCACCGACCAATGAATCTAGGGGGGATGACATGACCAAACCGGATGGTATTTTAAAAGGGGCATAGATAATGTACATTTTATTGTGTCTCCAGATCAAACAAAACACAGGCTATGTGTTCCTTTTAGACTTATTGTCATTTTTTATGGTAAATGTTTATGTAGGAAGAAAAGGTATGAATCAGGCCAGGCCCTGCAGAGGCCCAAACCCATCATATCCATTGTAATTTATGGCCATTTACAGAGTCTCCTGTGCGCACACGATCAACTCAAGAAATACGTGGTCTACCGTAACAAAATATTTTAAGATGAAGTGCATAATGCTAAAATAACAACCGAACATTTACTCAATAATCCTTGTTTTTGTTCTTTCCAGGGTATTGTAAGTTAAAAAACACATTTACAGTAATTCACCTGAATGCAAGTAGTGCTTTAGGATTCAAGCAGGCGATTTGTGTTGGATTAAATGTGTTGTAAAGTTATTATTTCCCACCATTAAATAGTAATCATACTGTTCAAAATATTCTTTATAAAACATTCATGAAAAGATATGCTATATCTCTGCTCTTATAATATCAACCAATCAAAAACAACAACCAACCTGGGTTGTGGGAGGAGCTAATGTTTTAGCTCTGTTTAATTGACAGGAAAGACTTAATTTCTAACTCCGCTATTGGTATCCGTCAAAATCAACAAAATGTCCGCTGGGGAAACTGGCTTTATACATTCATAGCACAAGCATGAAGACCCTAAACAGCCCAAACAACACTGCTAGTACTGTTAAAGTGCATGTTATCGAGATGGGGAGGATATTACATTAATTACCAATACTTTTGTATCAATCTTATTTAGAAGTGTTTTATTTTATTTGTGAACAATGAACAATAATAGCCTTGATTAGTATTTTTTTTCATTCTTTTTTTTACTGCAGAAGTACATTCACATTTCAAGTGGTGGGGATGTATTTTAGAACAAATGGAATCTACATTTTAAGCAGGTCGTATATCAGAAAATAGAGGGGACAGGTTGTGATTGTCCATACATTATTATGTCCATCGCTACATCTGAACATAGTGAATGGCATATCCTTTAAGTGAGACAAAGTTACAGCTGCTCTCGTTCAAAGTTTACACTCAGAGCAACTGCCGAGGCACTGTGTTAAAGTGAGTAGATACACTAAGGGACCATCGTCACACTGTCACAATGTATTACATGTAGGCAGGGGATTCTCCCACACACACACACACGCACACACACACACACACACACAAACACACAAACACTGTAATCCTATGTTCCCTCCAGTGTTTTAACACAAGGCCTCTCCCCTGGCGACACCGCTCGCGAAGCACGACCGCTCGTAAATTCCTTGCCTTGATTTTGTTAACCTTTACCATGACCCGTCACTTCTACGCTGGCTTTATAGCACCCACTCAGTCACAGATGAGGCCCTCGCTGCCGCCAATGCTGGACCCACTTCAGCTCATCGCTCAGGGCTCTGACGTAGAGAACACGTTGGCTTCTTTGTACACTCCGGAAAAGAGTTACTGTTCCACATGTGAAGCACTGTACGTATTGCCTGGTTCATTTTATAGTGAGCCATTGTAAGCCTTTGAACAGTGTATGTCAACACCGTGAATACAGACTCAACAATAGATTAATACATGCTACAGTGTCCTTTCTCTTTAAAACGTGAGATCTTTCAGACAAATGGTTGAGAAGCATGGCCTGTACATGTTGACCGCCTTCAAAGTGATTTTTAGTGTGCTATATTTTATGAGCATGCTTTGGTGCTCAGGTTTCCCTATACAAGTCATAATACTTATTTGAAGTGCTTATATGTGTGTGTGAGTGTGTGTGTGTGTGTGTGTAGGGGGGGGGGGGGGTGAATGAATGAATGTATATGTGTGTCTAACGTTACACATTTCTCTCTTTTTGTTTAGGTCTCCTGTCTCCTGAGGTGACCTTTATGACCCCGTGTCTGGAGCGTTGGTAAGCAGGTCAGGAGTGTGGGACCTTAAAGCCTTTCTCTTCACACTGGGCCTGCTTGATGCTGCACCCCTTGGTTGTCTGTAGTTTGTAAGCCCACTTCAAAAAACAAAATAGCACGTGGAATTCAGTGACATATTACAGTAATGTCATACTATTAATTATATTTGACCAAATCTCAACACAGTCTTTTCCCCCAGTGGTCACTAATTCAAGCAATACATTGAAATAAAACCTTGGACCAAATATCTATCAACTTTTCCTTTGAAATGTTCTATGTGTGATAGAACGGTCTTATAACGATGAATGGAGAATGTTGAAATGTTGTGAAAGTTACACCTTATTAAAGTATTAATTGTGTGATAAAGCCTTACATCATTACGGAATCCAATGTAGAACAGTTGATCATGTGAACACTTCATATCCTAAGCCAAGGCAGTATTGTTTGAGATTGTCACCTGTGCAGAGCCAACCCCTAGTTTATTGTTCTGCACTGAACACCTGTCGCAGTGACCCCAAGATGTGAGGATACGACCATCCTGCAAGGCCCTAGACTCCCATTGTGTATGTATAATAACGTGGACCTTCCTTGTATATACCGCCGCGTCGTGTCTCATTACATAGACGACGACTGAAAGGAAGTGATCAATTAGGCCTGCATATTACTCTCATTCACTGAGCCCTTGGCTTTACTCTGGATTTGTCCTCCAACATACAGGGCAGTTCTTTATCGCCATGGAGACAAGGGTCAGGGTCATACCCTTACGTGTTACCACAACCGATCCTTAAGACAAACCTGGGGAGCTGGGTTCTTACCAGGGCACCATCTTTGACTCTATGGGGTACTTTTTTATTATTATTATTAGGTTCACACAGAGGTGTTGCTCCCCCTCTTGTGAGGTTGAGGCCCCCAGTCGAGCAGACCCTCGCTCATGTTTACCGTAGCGCTAATCCACTAGCGCTAGAGTCCTGCTGAGCAACAAGTCTGTGACTTAGTGACTCAAATGTTTGCAGGAAAGGCTTCCAGCAATGCCGCAGTAATTGGCTTCATCCAGCCCCCCCTGTCTGTCTCCCCGTTGGGCTTTTCATTGGTCCAGCCTGCAGAGCAGGAGGAAGGAGGGGGAGCAAAGGATTATGGGATGAGAAGTAGCCCAAGAGAGTAAGACTTGGAGAGCCAGAACTTCACAGCTGATGGCAAAGCCTTTTGGATTTTTCAGGGAGATAAGGAACTTTTGAGTTTCTTTTCAGCTCGGGTTCATTTGGCCCCATTCTCTGAGATTCTTTGAAACAAAGTTTTATTTAGTTTTATTTGATACACACAAAACATACCATGAAACAAGTGCAACAGGGTTTTCTCAGTTTGTTTTTGTAGTAGTTTGTTGTAAATGTACTCTACATTACATATTTTTTTTATTAGATTTAAATTGGTGTTTAAACTTCAACACGGAAATTCCACTTCAACACAGAGAGAAAAAAAGGTTTTCCTGGAATAATTCTGGAATTGAGTCCAATGGCATTTTCCCAAAATCTCATAGACAACAAATCCATTTAGATCATACTTAAACTACATTAGCTACCATTTTGTTAAGAATAAGACAGGATAAGTGCTATCAAAGTGTATGCTAAATCTATCAGGATATTTAGTGGGTCAGAAACTGAAGGAAATCCCGTCCTTAGCCAGTAGGTAAAGCCCATCTTTGAATCTGCCAACTGGGAAACAGCAGTCTACAATGTCTGTCTGACCAAAGGAGCTTTATTTTCACAAGGTCCGCAGCTCCTCGCCAATTGATAAGAAGGCCACATTCCCATTAGGCCCAGATCTCACAGCCCCCCATGCCTCCGGCCCTGCTGGTGACCCCACCTGATACTGTCCAGTCTTGGGGTGGGGGGGGTGGGGGGGGGGTCCAAACCAGTACCCTGCAACACCTCCAAACCCCCTCCTCTTTTCCCCCTGCCAAACATTCACCCACGCTGGAGGTTACAGAGATAAGAACAAGACAGTGCAGAGTACCCTCTGACTGTGTTCTACACCCCTCCACTGATAACAATGTGTGTGGAGTAATGTTGGACCATTTTTGTGGATTAGTTTGTGTGTTAGCATGGACAGGCTAAACAAGTAATTTATTTTAGAGTTTCTCATGATAGGATACTAATGGGCCAAGTGGAGGATATTGCTGGAGAGATACCAGTCGAGCTTCAGTTGAATAAATAATATGAAACACGGAGTAAGCCCGTAAATTTGACTTTAGAACACCGTAAAAATCTACAGAGAATGAAAAGAAAAAAAAAGACACCCAAACATTTCGCATCAGAAAGTCAATTGTATGCAAATTTACGTTTCCTTACGTTTAAACTGAAGCATTTTGTGAGAGTACAACTTGCTTTGAGGGTATCTTTTATGCATCAGTATGTGTGGACAGTCACTGATAAATCAGCAGTTGTCGTGTCTCCCGCGCTGACACACAAGACAGGGCCTCAAGCTAAGCACTACTGATGACAGCGTAGTTGTCCTCAACACAATAACCATTGTTAAGTCTTGACAAAGTTTTTACAACTAAAACAAATTATGCTTCTTTTGATATAAAAAGCTTACGGATAATTAACAAGATGTTTAATATAGACTGTTCACCTAAAATTAACTAAATAGAGTGGTTGAAACCACAGCCTCTGTCAGTACACAGTAAAGTCAGTAAAGTTAGTAAACTCCCAGCCTCAGCATCCACTCTAAGCCAATCAGCGTTTAAATGTGTGGCTGTGGAGCAGAGGGTTCCATTTGATTCTAATGAGCCAGTGTTTTGATGACAACTACTACAACAACATTAGCAAATCAAGTGTTATCTTCAAAACCTGTCTTGCTATATAATGGATTGCTTGTTAGCACGCAGACTTCTTTGTCAGCCAAGTAGGCTAGCAAGCTTATAACAATTATTGGCCAGTCAGTAGATTTCAGAATCAAGAGTATGGTCACATAAATATTCACAAATCTTCAAATATCAATTTTTTTGGCCACTACAATTTCTGAGGATAAAAATCAAGTTAGCTTGTTAGTCCTATGTTAAACCCTAGCTTAGTGTGTTCTTATTCAGCCTCAATGGTTTAAACTGACGAAGGGAGCAGGGCTAAGAGTGACTTAAGTGTGGCTTATGCAAGCTTGTTGAGTGGCTGAGTCTGGATGGGACCTTTCCTATGGGAGTAGGAACAGCAGGGCAGTGGCTACGGAGACCGTTTCAGGAAGCCCTAGGATAATATACATGATTAACAGTATTCATTAGGGCCAAACTGCGTCGTTCAGTAATTTGCCCTTTGCAGTTGAATCTGAAAACCCCGTTCATTTTATTCAGAAATCTAATTTCTTCCCTGATATTTCCTCAGTGAGGCGTTGACCTTTCCTTGAACTAAAGTCCTATTGAAGTGCTTTTCCGAAGCTTTGGTCAAATATCTGCTAGCTTTCTTTTCCATTTTGTAAATCCTGCTGTCAAATAGTACTCAGGTGTAGTTATAACTAACTATGCAATAAATCATGTTGTAAAATCTTCTACAATTAATGCCTAAAATGTACTTTGTTTAATTGGCAACTAATAGTTTTTTTCTATCCTGAGTCTGCTGCGAAAGTGGATATTTCATTCATAAACATGCAGTAGACTATTTGTTCAGTGGAAAATTATGATCTTATTATCTCTTTCGTTTTCTTCTTGCTTCTAATGATAATCGCACCATTGCAGCTGGGAAAGATTTTATTCATGATTTTTACTGAACATTAAAAAAAATTTCATCTGGTTTCAAGCCTTGCAACCTGTGACGGATTTTAATTTGAGGTTTTGATAAGCAATGGCTGACATTTCTAGTACATTCCTGACAACAGAGTCATCGACTGACAAGCAATATCTGTGACAGTATGGCCTTTCGTTCTATCTTAAGAGTAATATTTCATATATTATGATTGAGGTCTCTAACATTTTGGACAGTATTGTATTGTAGTATGTTTGGTGAGTATGAAGGAACGGTTTTGTTACAGTGTGTCAAAAGACTTGCTATTGACTTACATAATCTCTGTACGAACAATGAAGATGGGAAATATTTTTTCATAAATAAAGATTATTGAAGTTCATTTTTCAATGTCATTGTGTACAGAGTTAAAATTTTAAGAATAATTCTTAATATCGCAAAATGACTGAACAGTTGAACACAACATTACACTTTGGAAATATCAATGTTCTGTTACTGGTTACATACTGATTGATTCCTCTGAGTGGTGTGTAGTTTAAATGATAGGTGTCTCTAACTTTCAAATATTTGCAGTATTTTGTCATTCATAAAAAAAATTTAAAATGTATGCAAGATTCTTCAATGGATTTATTGGTTAAGGAATTGGTGTATGTAGGAGACAGGTGAGGGCAGTGCTGAAGATATTACTCAAAACAACCAAACAAATCATTAGCTTAATCTGTCAACTCAGCTCCGTCAAGACTTTCTTTCATACTGGCCAATGTTTCCATTAGTTTAAAATACAGTTGTTCTTTATGATTTTCTGTAAATGGACCTAGTTCAGTCCCTAGTGGCCTTACTCACACATAACAACTGATCACTAATTTGCTTTTTATTTAGAAGCAGGCATCGTTACAATTTATACTCACAAGTAATTTTTAAACCAGACATATTGTTTGACACATTTTGCAAGGTGTACCACTGCATCCAACACGTAAAGCTATGCAAGCTGTACTTTCATATTTCTAAGATATATTTCATTATCTATGATTATTTTATTATTTATTTTATATTATTGCTACGATATTCAGAGAGGAACATTTGGGGGGTTGTAATACAGACTGAATCAATTGTTTAAATCCTTTTTAAGTCGTAGAAGCATATCCTTTGAAGAAAAAGAAAAAAACAACCCTGGAACAATTATTGCTGAATAACTATTGTTTTTGTCATATTTTTGTTAATTATTTTAACTTAGCTATAGTATTTTCACATGGTTCCAAATGCTATTTATCCTAATTCTGCATGGCCTTCTTTGTGTTCAGGTCGCCCTCTTGTGGTTGTTTAGGGTTGCTGCAGAAATAGCTTTAAATAAAAATAATTCTGTGTTCCATATAGTATGAAACATTCTTTATTACAAGACAAGATTTATACGTACAATCTCTATGGAGGAATATGTCTCACCTATGTCACACGAAATCCAAAACCTTGTCCACCATGCTTAAAGGGTTCACCCCAGGTTTCATTCAGGAACACAACTCAGACCCAACTGCCAAACAGGTGCTCCTTTCATTCCAAAAAATTACATCTTGGCCAGACAGTGATTTCAGTCAAAGCCCATCCATACCAAGCCAAATGCAGCCACACCACCTCTCCCACACCCATCCTGGCAGACAGCCATTTTGTTCAGAGCGATCTATATATTTGCAGCCAGCCTCTCTCCGCTGACTTCAAAGTCTAAGCCAGAAAAAAGGTGAGGCCACAAGCGAATCCTTTCTTCACAGCAACTTGTTGAAGGATGAGATTTCTTCCCGGGTCTCAACAGCAAGCCACCCGGCGCCGCATTCGAAGCTTGTTGGAACACATTCCCCTTCGGCAAAGCTCATTGTCCACAAATTGATCCAAACCCCTTAGTTGTGTTTATTTAAATGGCACTCCTGGCCCCCCGGGGCCGTTTGTAGAGGGAAAGTCTAAAATGCCAAATATCTCTTTATTCTGTCCCCCTTTTGGTCTTTCTTTTCTTCCCTATCCTATCCTACACCCCCTTTGAGCTGTGTGAGACAGCGATCCTTGGTAAACATCCAAACTCCGTGGCCTTGTATCAAAAAGCAGCATCTCCCTCTCTCTCCCTCATTTTCAGTGGACCTCTTTCCTGTCACCCTTTTTAAAGGTTTTTCTGTGTTTCCAGAACTACAGTCTAGGGATAAATGTTCTAGGGGAGAAATGCAATGTTTCTTCACCCACCAGCGACCTGAATAGGTTTAAACAACCAAAATTAAAGACCCATGGCGTAAAATTGTGAATACATGGTCCAGATTTTTTCCAAGTCGTTTGCTGCCTTTTTATATTTTGGTGATTTTGAAAGATGTCACACTATAGAACACAAGGCGTTTGGGTGTACGTCTAACAAAATACTTTCGATTCCACTCCAGTTGAGAGTGGCATGTTGGCCATATGGATTTAAGAGGAAACCAAAATCTGTTTCTGTAAAAGATAGATATTGCTACTTAAGGGGTTATCAATGGATCTGAAGGCAACGACAAGCTGAATGGGCCGGTCTTCATGTTTGGAGTTCCTCTTGTCATCATAATGTCCCAGCCCCACTCATTGAATGTAATGATGCTCCACCGTGATTCATGGTAAGCTACTGGACTGACCTGTCAACCCTGAAGGAGAAGTATATAATCCAAACAATTTCTTTTTACAGTACGTTATGACCTTCGCCAAAGCCTAAGACATACAAGCTGAGGGCCACATTTCAAAAGCGTTTTTTTGCTGTTGCCAAAAGGTATGTCTATATTTATTTATTTGCCACATGAATTACTGCACATCTTGGGCCCATCGATCAATTTGGGTTGTGCTCTCAATAACGTGAGACGGAGGATTGTGCAGACTTGGTATGCAGACTTGAACTCTCAATTCATAGTTGCTGCGAGTAGAGTAAATCACCCAACGAAAAGCGCTTCGACTCAAAGACTGGAGAGGGAAATATGCTTCAACAACAGGGAGCAGAAAGTTCAGCAAGAATTTACGCTGTTCATGTCCTCCGTGCATTTGATTTATTTCTTGTGATGGGTACTGTCCTTTTGCAGTGCTAACTCTTCAATGCAGTCAAAATATACATATATATATATATATATATATATAAAATAACCTAGTGTCTTCTTTGTCACATTGTGTCACAAGTGCCGGAGTGTCTTGAGTAGGCCCGAGTGAATTTGCACATGGAGGAAAGTTTTTCGCTCTCTCGTGCCAAGAACCAATCCAGCTTGAGGTCATGTCCCCTTGCTCCTTCCTTAAAACATTAAATACACTGGGAAAGAAAACAATAACGAAACCTTACAACCCTCAGCTATATCAATTCATTTTCGCATCCCCCTATTTATACAAGCAGTGTCAACTAATATCATTAGCGTTCGGTATCATTACCAGAACCTTGTCTGCAAAAGTCCAGGAGGAAATGTGTCATAGACTGCACACTCTTCCAATAATATATTAGTAAAAATATGGGGCCTCATTTCAGCTCCTCCCGCCCCAAACGGGACAGCCAGTGCTTTAATTGGAGGGTATAAATTACATGTAATTACTAACAGGTTTCTCACTGGCTAGACAATCGGCACTTACTCATCCATCTTCCTGTTTAAACTATCTGCTGCAGTCACAAAGCCCCGCTACTTATTTTCCGACGATTAGCTGTACATCAGCATTACCACCTCAAATCCAGCAGTTTCACATCCAGCATTAAATGGGATGAATATTGATCTGCTAAAGAGGATTTATTTATTTCATGCTCTATCCAAAGATCAACTGCTACCAGCTTTGGGCGGATCTGCAGAGCTCTCACAGAGTAAAGCTACTCCATACATGACTTTGGACTTGACATTTTAGGCCTGGAAGAAAACCAAACAGTAAATTCACAGCAATAATCCCAGATAAATGAGATGATCACTACGAAAGCTTAGATAGTTAAGTGGCCTATCTTAAGTCCAAAGACGATAAAAAACATGACTTGTTTGAGATCCTCCATACGGGGGAAGTGGACCGTGCAGGAAAGACACCAACCTGAGAACACCATTCTACTTTAAGGAAGCTATCAATTTACATAGACTAAGATCAAACGAAACAAGCCACATTATCACATGAAAACCCCCCAACATACCGTCTCATGAATTTGATCCTGACTCTTGTAACATGTATTTTTCCACAACAATATTACTTTCTATTTTTGTGTATGTATGATATGCGGAGGATATATCTGTACACATACAGACACACACAGATACACACACACACACACACACACACACACACACACACACACACACACACACACACACACACACACACACACACACATACATACGCACACACGGTAACCGCATCTCTGCTCAGCAGTGGCCAGGCCCCATTGTTAGCAGTGGGGACCGGTGAGCTAATACAGGGATAAGCCACATGCTGTCTGCTCAGTGGCCCTCTCAGCTGGGATGAGTTGTCAGAGAAAGACATACAGAGAACGGCCATCTGGATAGGCAGCAGCCCACTGGGTCACATGGCACGGCCAGCAGAGCAGCTCGTTGATAGAGAATGGAGGGCTCTTTTCTGGTTGCCAGTTACACTTTTTAAGCGATTTACCCGTAGCTTTTAGAGAGATCGTGATAAGTGATGTGCTGCTTTATTGAACTAATTAATTAAAAATAATTTTCATGAGTATTTCAGTGTGTATATTTCACAATTGGATAGCTTTAGTTTTTACAATTAATACTACATGAAACACTCGGTTCCCATTTCGGTTTAGTTATGGTGCTGAAAAGTGCTCTTTTAAAAGACACATTTATTTAGTATTGCGTGCTTTCTAAATGCTGATTAATTATTTTTGATCAATATATGTATTGCACATTTCTCTTGGTGTCCAAAAGTTTAACATTTTTATTTATAGCATTATTTGCATCTAATATAATCTAATATATATTTGTTCAACCAGTTCATGGATATTAGATACCTAACACACACAATATAAAATTTTAAAAAACATCTACATGTCATGCATGTAACATATTTTAGTCAATGGAAAGACAATAAATTATGAAAACAGAAGTTGAATACTGTAAAGACCGTAGAATCTTCCACGACAGCAGACTACTGCTGCAAATAATGTATATGTTATCATACCAGTAGATGGCGTCTGCTGCCTTCTTTGGATGTTCCATACTTCACCTTTATAATTCCTTTTTCTGGCGTGCAGTTTCCTGCTTTGTATGATTTCAAAGCCTACAGTGCAAGCCGAAAAATTACCACATTGTTATTGATGTGTTGAGTAAAGTTGTATAAGTAAAGTTTCTAAATAATTTCATTTTAATGATTTATTTTTAGTTTTAGTTTGGCATTTTAGATTAAATCGATCCATTTGACAAAACACACAAAACATTTGATGGGTGATATATGGTTTTATATGAGCTGTGCAAGTCAAATAGTATACATCTTAAATAAAAAATGTATTAAAATAATATGTATCTACCTATGCATTTACACAAGTTCTACCTTTATTTTTATACAATTTATCTCCTACAAATATGCCTAAGTGTACCTTAATGTGTCTATATAAACAATGTTAGAACAATGCACAAGCGTGGCATAATTTCTGTGTGTAACATTAATTCAAATAATTTAAGATACATCTCTGAAACCTATTAGTTACAAATAGTTCTATTCCATTTCCATAATTGTCTTATTACAGAATAGAGTGGTAGTATGTGTTTGTGTGTATATATAAATGTATCTTATATTTATTGCCTGACAATTGCTGTGGTATACCATAACTATAGAATATATATATACAGTATTTACAAATATTCTTTATTTGTGTGTGTTTGAGTGCTCAATATCTTATATATTTATAAAATAGAGCACACACTTCATTGTAGCTTACGAAAAGGGAAATATAATTTATCCTAAACATTTGTGTATACATTTGTGTATAACAATGCCTTTTCTACGGCCTGCATTCAATTTGTTTAGTGCTAAGAAAACCTGCCCGTGGCAGCAAACATGAGACGGTAGGTAGACTGCGGCTTTTGCTTGGGCAGAGAACCGTCTTACATTATCCCTAGTCGGCAGATTAGTCACACATCAAAAGACGCTGGATGCTCGTCTTGGTGTTTGTGCATTGTGTAGGTAAGATCGTGGCTCATTGCAGCATTTTAGTTAGATAATATGCAAAGACGGGTGGGTGTGATCATTTGTGTAACAAATCAGGGAATCTCAGACATTGGGTGAAGACCACACACATGGAGGCAGACATCAGGTATTGAAATCAGATTAAAAACAGAGCAACCACACCTTAGGTAAAGGTGCTGAACCTACTTGCATGCAGTGCCACGCGGTCCATTATCCCTAATTACACTTAATCACTGGACATTTCTTTGTCTAAGATTAGATTTGAAATCTTTTGCCACCCATGCGTAACTGACTTCATTAGCTTGAGTAGGGTTATGGAGAGCATGCCAACAGATTCAAGGCATACATATTTGTGTGTCTCGCTGTTCACCTGCAGGTAAATTGGAAGTGATAATGGCACTCAACTTTGTAAAAAAAAAACAATGTCATGTCCAAATATGCTCGAAAGTGATATCTTCTATATTTGGTCATACTTTGTGTGCAAAAAAATTATTTCAAATAAAAAAAACTATTTCTGGACCTGAAGCTGTAGGCCATATCATCTTCTGTTATCTTTGAAATATCACCAGAATTGTGTACTGCATTGGCAGATGTCTGATGCAATAGCAGTGCAGCCTTTGGAAGGCAGATACTTTTCAAAAGGAAGTCACATTTCCCAGTGAGATTTACCCCCCCCCCCCCCCCCCCCAACACACACACACACACACACACACACAAACACACACACAAACACATTTTGTCAACTACATTTTGGTGAAGGGAACTACCTTTAAGGATTTACAGACATAGGAATCGTCCCATCAATGACAGTCCTACTGTACTAATCACAGCAATGGTTGAGATAGTGAGTGAATGGGTCGCCATAGAGAAAACGGTTGTCCGCATGGCGATGACAGGCACTGTGTTGTGAGTGTCTATGTGCTTAGACGCAGGATGTTAGTTCTCCGTCCAAACGGGCTCTTTTGACATTTGTAATGGGCTGTCAGGAAGGTACTCACACAGCTGCAGGGGTTGGAGATCGTATCCGCATCAGAAAAGCCGTATGCAACCATTACATGATCAACAAGGTTTACCACTAAAATGTAAAACACAAAATGTAGTCAACCAAAACATTTTCTTTTTATTTAAAAATCATTGAAAACACTGTTCGATCCAAAGCTGTTCCAAAAGGATGTTTTTTTATGATTTTATTTTATTTTTTTAATAAAGAAATCTCTCAGAAGAGATGAACATAACACAGGCACAGTAATAACAAGGCTGAATGGCACATGAAGGTTCCTCTTGATAAATACAACTCAACTCTGGTGAAATTCACTGTGAAGACCAATTTCAGATCTACTGCACCACTTTAAGGAATCAATAGCAGGCAATGGAGCGGAAGCGGGTCGATATCTGATGATACAATAATATCTCACTCCTTGACACTGTCTGGACTCACTATACGCTGCATTATGAGCAGGTGCTGTTCTTGGTAAAATGTTGTAGAAAGGCCGTGCTGTTTTTGGTATCATTTGCAGTTCTGATTTTGGATGTATATACTTTTTAACTGTAGTTAAGAAGCAATAAAAAATATATTATTTACGTATTTAATTATTTAGGATTGTAAGAGTAAGAACCAACAATACCTGATGACGTTGATAGGAGATTTGAATTTTCACAGGGTTAATCGGCAGATGCAGCAAACAAAATAAAGTTATAGCATATGAAACATGCACAGTGAAGCTTTATGAAGTGTATATCTATGTAGTTTGAATGACTAGTTGTCCAAAAAACAAAAAACCCTCAAACCCACACACAATCACCAACACAAACCATATGCTGATCCTTCCATGTTAAATACCAATGCATTACTATTCATTGGGATTTAAACACACCTTCAAGCCATAAAAAGCAACAAAAATGTAAAAAATCACTGTATTATTACCGTGAACAAAGTAGAAAATTCAAAGCCACTGTGGCGATATACTGTAGCTGTTATGATCGAAGAATAATTCTGTTGTTATTTCAAAGTCAGTCTGCAAACAGTACTTTTTGCAGCAACCGGCCTGGTTAGTAATTATACACACACACAGACACACACACACACAGACACACACACACACACACACACACACACACACACACACACACACACACACTATTATAAGATCCCGAGCACACCTATAATGGAATCGAGAGGGTTAACTGTGCTTATATGGAAAGCCTTGGAAACAATAGGCCTCCCATGTGATTTAAGAGTATATCCAAGGATTTAAAACTTGGGCTCTTTAAAGTTGTATGTGAAAGCCCTTAAAGCTCACCACACCCAAGAGAGTGGAGCTGTTTTCTTTATAGTCTTTCATTGACTTCCATGGACTCCTGATCATGAGTCATCCCATGCCATCAACCCCCCCCCCCCCCCCCCCCCCCCACACACCCCACCGTCTCCCCTTAACCACCAAAATTCAGATCAGCTTGCTTTAGCTTTAGGTTAATGGAGTACAGCTAACTTTATGGTTCAATATGTAGCCTGTTCACACCAAATGGTGTTCATAAAAAGAAGGATTAAATTACAGCGTGTCAAATGATTTCCAAATTGGTTAAACATTGCATTAGTGAAAGTCAAATTGTCACTATGTCCAAGCGTTAATTTATCTTTCTGTTTTGTTAATTCTTCCTTTTGACAGTGTATCTGGTTGGCTGGCTGCCACTGAATTACTCAGCACACCCTTCACTGTTGAAAACAAACAATCAGAAATATGTTTGCTCCGAGTTAGCTGTAAATAAGATGATAATTGTATGTTCATAAATGGGTGATAAAATTATTTAAACCTCTGTGGTGTGAATATTACACTAAACTATTACTACTACTATCTATTGGGGCAATACTGTCTTTCATATACACATTACGATAACACATCTAGCTGAGATAGACCTATGTAACACAGTAGAACTATATGTGGAACAATTTCAGTTTGCATTTCTTAGTCCTACGTGTCTATTATTGACATTATCCTATCAACTTACAATTTACAACCAATAGTGAAATGAAGTGAGATATTCACTCAGTATCGTGTCTAAATACTTTCAAAGACCACTGGCAGGCTTTGCTTTTCACTCCTCATGGGCTTTCCCCCTAAAAAGGTTTTCAAATCAGATCAAATGCACATAACAATGAGGGTGGAAAGGGATTGGACTGCTTTCAGACCAGCAACTGTCAACCCAGTTAAAGAGAAAAGAGCCAAGGAGCTGTGTTGTTGTTGTTTTTTTGCTGCTACTGTACTATTGTCACTCAGATCACAAGTCACTGCTTTGGCTAATGCTGACATCTCCTTGGACACAGAGCACCCCTCATACTGCTTTATCTCACCCCTATCATCCCGACAAGTACCCCAGCTCACCTCAGCGCCCAACCCACCCGGCACACTCTCAGTCTACCCCCGGATCATTTCAATTTGCATCTGGACAGGCGCAGGATTCCCCAGTCCAGTTAAAAGGCAGGCTATTTGTTGTGCTCCCCGGTTAATGCCGCTCAGAGCTCTAAATACCCATATCAAATCTTCGAGGCTCAACAGATTCAGTTTTGCAAACCTGTATCGAACAGGGGTTCAATCCGTCAGCTTAGAAGTGTACACTCCTTAAATTCGGCGATAAGGTAAAACCAATCACTGGATTAGGTTTTCTCAGTCGGTGATGGTGTAGTCTCACTGAGAAACAGCTCTTGTTCAGGAGGGGGAAAGCTGGCTGTGTAACATGGAGGTCTTTAGATTTGTTGTAGTTTATTTGCTTCAACGGTGAGCACCTTGCTGTTGATGGATTTTGAAGGCTCAATTAAAAGTACGCTTCAGTTTTGTAAGCTATGTGTATAATCACGTGCATCCTCATTTATAGAATTGAAAATAAGCACAAATGTTTTAGTTTTTACAGCAATTCTGATTGTGTTGCCTAATAACCTTTCAGATTAATATATATCAGTTACAATTAAGTCTGAACATGTAGTCTTCAACGTTGACTCTTCCATAGCCTAACAAATGGATTGCACAAGTATGATTTTACACACACATGTTGAATTCATACTCAAATAAAGGAGGATCTTCAGAGTCTGACACTAGAATGTTTTTGCGGTTATACTGCCTTGTTCCATCTGGTTTTGAGGAGAAACGGGAGTTTTTTTTTAAAAAGAGTGAGGTGAAGGCAAAATTCATGGCAGGTACATAAATAATCTGCTCCGCTAAAATATAGGCTACAGCCTCTGTTTCTGTTCCCAATGTAGCTGCCCTGTCTCAGATGACATTTCAGAGGAATCAGGAGTCCTCCGCAAACTGCAAGCTACCAACTAAACGTTCTCTCCCTTTTCTTCACGTGGATTTGGGTTTCCACTTTGTCTTGCCAACAAGCTGCACTTTTTTTGTGCAAGTCTCACTTTGAGGCTCACTCAAAGTCGTTCTTAAAGCCTTGCGGCATCGTTTGTGGACAACTTGGGTCCGACTGTCGTATCCTGTTTCATTTGGTTTTGCTCAAATAATTGATTGGGCATGATTGGTGATGAAATCCCACCATGCGCTTAGAGTAATGAAGTGTGAAAATTAGAGATGCTGTTTATTTGTGTCTTTCAAGCTATCCAGCAATTACACATGTGGCAATGTAGATAACCCAATGAACTGCTGCTAAATCATTAGACCAATTAGAAAACATTTACACTTAAATGAATTCACACTGCCTAATAATTACAATGAATAATTGTATTATTCAATTTGAAAAAAAAAACTAGACTGGATGACATAATGAAAAAAATAACAACTGACTTATCTGGTAATATACCGTAATTAAAGCAAGATTGCAAATGCAAAATGGAAAGCTAATCTCAAACTCCATTTTGATGTTATTAATGCTAATGTATATTCAGATGTTGATCATTTAAAAGATGCATTTACATTAGTCATTTGTTTTCTTTGAGCCTTCTTCATTGACTTTTTTTTCTTAAAATTGAAGAGACCCAACAGCTTCCGCCTTTTCAATATTTTTATTTTTATTTGGCAAAAATAATGTTATTTTTGTTAAATATATATTTTTTCTGCTGCTTTTGTGATTTTAGTTACAGTTTATAAAAATGTTCTTAAATGGTGCCACAAACACAATTAGAGGGCAACAAATATTACAAACCAAAATTTATCGTGGTTAAATACAGCCATTGAGTCTAACCATAAAACAACATTATAAATTATATAATGCAAATTAATCATAAATACATTTTTTGGGGGAAACAGTAGTCTTACTTGTGCAAACAGTATTGTCCATAGATGCTTCAATGATGGGCAGCAAAACACACAAAAAGTACAGAATGTAATTCACATGCATGTCAGCCAATTACTAATCAACACTTGCATGTAAATCCTATGCTATTGAAACATTGACATTTTAAATTGTCAACGCTTAAATTTTACATAACTCAAAAGCTGAAAACCCTTATGAAGTTTTCATTCTTTTGGTCACTCTGAAGGATCTTTGTTTTTTTTAACAGATATACCTAAACCTGGCATTCTAAGCCATCTCCTTGGCCAAACAACTTGGCTTAGCAGCTGGTGGCCTGAATCCTCCTTCTGTCTAAACAAGTGCAACCTGCCCATCAACTAAATATTAGCCTGGTTGAAGTCAAATGGACACCGAAAAAACACAGAAGGCTGTCCATTCCTAGCCATTAGGTGGTTGCAATGTTAATCCCGGGATTACCTGAGATAGCATCTCCCCCACTTTACATTTCCCAGAATTCCCTAAAAAGTGACCACAGTACAACTCCCAGGCCCTCCCATGGGCTCACATGAATCTTTAATATGGATAAAGAGCAGAAGTAATCCTTGTGTTCCATCCCCATCTGTGGTCATCACAGGTGTTGCCGTGAATAATGTCTAAAAGACTTCCTGTACACAGCGGGCTGTGAAGTGAAGAGTTTGAATAGTAAGCTTTTTCTGGTTTTAATTTCCGATCTTTTTTTTTTTTTGCCTTTGACCTTTTCTCGTTAGCTAACGATCGCAACTACATCGTTACAACATAGCCAACAGCCCCAGGGCTAGTGGATCAGCTTGAGTGCTACATTGCGTGCTTAACAGGCAGGTTCAAAATGGAGTCTAATAATGGACCACCCGCCATCCAAGCCAATGCCGCACCCTAAAGAACCACTCAGCCACCTGGTGATCTGGTCGTCCAAACAGTAGAAGAAGACAGGTTAATACCTAGCACAACAAATGTAGCTTCGGGCTAAGGATGGGTTGCTACACAAACACAAGAGGAGTTTGGTGCAACTTGGGTGGACTGCGCTCTGGGGTACTACTGAATCAGAAATGTGACTAGTAGGAACATAAACATTTAAAACTTGAAGAAAAAAGAAAAGAGGTTTCAAAATAATAGAATAGGGCTCTATCAATGCATATGTGAAGCAATTTGACTATTGAAGATTTTCTTTCTGAAATAATACATAAAATAATACATGTATATTCCCTCAAATGATAATTGTTGAAATACAATTAATTCTACTAATGGTAAAAAAAAATTTAAATGGAATAACCTTATATCACAAGTCTTAGAAATCAAAAAACCTTGAATGATTCTCTTCAAATTATTAAATAATTTTGCTATTGTGCTATACCAGGACCCTTGGACCATGAATAACACAAAAATGAATAACCCAACGAAGAATAACACTGACCGTTTGCACTTATTGACATGCGACTGTCCGATGTAGTTCAGAGCTAATGTTGACGCGGGGGTGGCAGTCTATATAGACAGTGTCTCTTTCAGCGTGCTGCATAGACAATGGGCTAGTTAAACCTAAACATTTACTTTTGAGTTCGACCAACAATGGATGGCTCACCCAACAGAGGGCAAGCCAAATAAAAGTGGTGAAATAGTATACTTTGGCTCTAGGTGTATCAAAATCGTTAAGCCCCAATCCAAATGTTATTTTAACTAATTTCTTTGTACAGTGGATTTGTATCAAAGCTCATTCCGGTAGATGCAGATGGGTGTCTATTTATGAATGTGTATTTTGAGCAGAATTGTGTTCCTTTGTGTTGAAGTTGCTCTATCTTACCATATGCACGGTAATTACAAAGATCTTTGTCAATATTGTAATAAAATTCAGATGGAAGGCCATTTGTAACACATCATATTCAGTCACAAATTGCTATTCGCATAAATGTATCCAAGAGCACAGTGCACACACCCACACACGCCCCCCCCCCCTCCCACAAACACACACACACTCCTGCCCTCATACACCACTCCTCTGCACGGCCCCCCCCCCCCCCCCCAGCCAGTCAATTGAGCTTCCTGATCCCTCTGGTGACAACTCATCTACAGATGACCGTCTGCTATCCCAGAGGCCTCTCTGCTTGCCACTTTTTGAGGAAAGGGGCTCAATATTTATTTATCCCCCCAATATCTAATTATTCCCTCATCAGCTGTCAACGAGAGCTAAAGGCCATCCCAAGACATGCCTTCACATCAGAATGTACCAACAGTGCCATATATACACAGGGTTGACTGACAACGAAGCATATTAGATTAGGACATTGCAGCAGGATCACATTTGTATTTCAGAGGTGGTAAAATGTCATGTTTAATGTGAGACAAATTAGATTTTTGTCTGTGAAAGAACAATTCCGGGTGTTCTCGGGCGCTCCACTGTACAACGAGGTCATCGTGCACTATCGCGAATCAATCAGGAAGGCTCAATTTGACTGTCATTGGCAGTCTAATGCTTAAACATGAGCATGCAGTGAATGTCTAAAGGGGGTGGTGTGTGTGTGTGTGTGTGCGCCTGCATGTGTATGTTTGTGATAGTACGTATGTATTTATATGTGAATGTGTGTTTGTGCATCTATGCGTGCTCTTGAGTCCTTACAAACACACACAGACACACACACACACACACACACACACACACATACACACACATACACACACACACACACTAGATGTCTACGGCTACCACCGATTATGAGCATACATGATCTCCCGGAGGCAGACAATAATATTGGCATTAAACACCTCAAGAGGGGAGATGCTGGCAGTTTTTAATATATCTTAAATTATGTCAGGAAAAACACTGGAACATCACACAAAAGCCACAGTCAGTGTATAATGCTATCTCATAAAGCTGCAGATCTCTCCAACAATATTGACATAGGAAGCAGGCAAGCAAATGTCAGCCCCTATAACATATGAAATGCTTAACGTAACCAATTTTCACCTGTCAATCAACCTGGGAATAATGATGGATTGGTGGAAATCAATATGCCCCAATTGAATTTGCCAACTCCCCTACATGTTTTATTCTGCACTATAAAAGACTGTCAAATGTCACAGGACCCAGAGCGAAGTGTGGATTCTGAAGATGTGTTTTATTTTTTGACACTGCGGTCTATTAGCAACAAGGTTACCACTTCTAGCATCAGGGAGACACTGTTCTGTTGTTTGCTTGTTTCGCTAGCAAGATATTGCTACTGGAAGCCATTTTGACCCAAATCGATATTCAGAGGATGGTCAGTTGACCATACATAGGCTTTTCCCACGGTAAACAAATAGATAGTAAAATAAGCAGCTATCACTAATAATAACTTTCCACTAATAGTAATAATTATAACAATTGAATTAATAACAACAACAATAAAAACAATTGTAAAATAATAATTATAACAACAATATCGATAATAATAATATTAATACTATCAATATTGCTACTACTGCAACTAATACTACCACTAATACACCTAGTAAAACTAATATTGATAATTACAGATTATTATGATTAAAAGCATCATTATAATAATAAGTGTTATGGTTATAGTGATTCATATTATGTGTTACTATTATTATTACGTATCTGGAAAAAATTTAAATTAAGTAAATTATATCGTGTTTGTAATATTTTCCCAGTCTATTTTGGTTTTCCCTTTCGAATTTAATAATTCGTCTTTTACACTTTCCATCAGTCCCTCTGTTAGTGATGGAAGAGAACAGGAAGTGAAGCGAGTGAGCGTGGTAGTCTTTGTGTGCACCTCATTTACAACAGTGTCTTCTGCCTCACATAATTACCATGGTGGGCCTATACGAACACATAACAGTCCCTGATGTCGACATCAAAAGAGGTAATGCTTTGAAGGATAGCTTTATCCTTGAAAGTTGTCTTAGAGACTCCAAGGAGATATTTAGACCCTGATTGATGTGGTTTAGACAACTCCAAGGGTCAGACTATCCTATTGCATTGTCACATGGTCGCACGGAATTTATTTTCTATGGTAACAATCACAGTAAAAAATCCACAGATTTTAATATTCTATTGTTATACTCAACGAATGTTGAGATAATATGACAACTGATATGCACTTATTAGAAATTAAATATTATTTTGAACACGTCTACGCAGTTGCAGTGATGGTAGTATTGGATAAGTACCAGAGGTGTCATTATGCAGAAGTAATCACAACATCATTTAGATGTTATCAGTGCCTGTGTTGGTACTGTGGTAGTGTCACTAAACACTGCATGCTGTTTGTTTGAAAGGGGACGTTTTTCCTCCACAGACCCTCATTTCTGTCATCTTTGGCCGTCGTATCTGGTTCGGGAGACCCCAGAGAAGAGTCTCAGGCCATCAGCCAGTTTCTAAATCAGCCCAGGGGAGAGTTGGAGCCGGGCTCCAAATTAAGGGCCGTTTTATGGGCCAGCAGCTGTGCTGGCAGTATTGATTACCGACGGGCACAGAAGGATGGGCCTGATTTTTTTTTATTTCCAAAGTGAGGAATTCTGTGACCATTGCTGCCGGCGCCGGGCGGGGGGAGACCCCGAGTGTGTCTACGGTGGTCACAGGCTGTGTTGGTGTGGCACGATCACATCCTCTCGCCTCCGGACTCCATTATTCAATATCAGGTCCACAATGAAAGGGGGTCTATGAATGCTGCAACCAGATATACTGTTAATGGCCCGTCCAAGTAGTGACACGTCTAGATACCCAAGGAACTGTCAGGGACGTTTGTTGGAGTTCCTTAGATAGAGTAATTGATAACGCTCAATAAAATGTGGCCTGGGCCAATGATAATCGTAAATGTTACATATTGAAGCAGCTGTGAGATCAGTTTGTGGAAATTATAATTTACGAGGTCGTTGGAACAGGTGGTCCATAGCTGATATTGGAAAGACGTCAACAGAACTGTATGGTCTGGAACCACTGGCCTATATGTAATATTACCCTACAGTGAATGGAAGATTACTATCGTTGTGTGGCGTCATTGCATTATATATTTTATAAATTATGGGAAGAATATGTTGAAGCTACAATAAATCATTCTGTTGTAGTTTGTTTTTGTATGTGTTTCTGTGCTAAGCATTAAAGTAAGCTAATATTGCGTTCAAAGTTTGTGTGTTTGTGTGTGTTTGTTGCTAGGTGACAGGGTTTGTTTATTGATATGTGTGTGTGTGTGTGTGTGTGTGTGTGTGTGTGTGTGTGTGTGTGTGTGTGTGTGTGTGTGTGTGTGTTTGCGTGTGTGTGTGTGTGTTTGTGTGTATGTCTGCGCACACTTGTCATCGTCGGTGACGCAATACAGTGTCTTGTGTCTAGTTCAACCAAATGTATGCAATTGTTAGTTGTTTTGTTGATCCTGACCTGTCAGTATTGCAAGACATGTCGTCAATCAACTGCAAGTATGGATGAGCTCCCTCGCCTAATGCCACACCGTTTGGCTCAAACCCTCCTATCCCTAATGAGATGTGAGAGGGGACAAGTTGTAAGAGCGTAATTGGCAAGGAATCCCTGTCCTAAATTTTTTTTTAACCAAAAATAAGATAAGACGTAATCTAGATTAGAAAGTTCTTATTTAGTCTGCTTTAAATCATGTCAACACTCAGATGATATATGTATAATCATATTTTTTATAGCTGAGCTATATGATATTGGACTGGGATATGTTGACAGGTATGAAACTTGTTCTAAATATAGAGTGGATGCCGTCTTGTTTCTCAGTAGTAGAACTATTCTAAAACATGGATGGTGTTTACTGATGAAATATTTTTCCAGAGAGAAATAAGGGGAGAAAGAGAAAAAATATGTATTTTTTGTCTGTCTAGTATTGTACATCATGGTACTACATATTGACTGACCATATCTAGCGTTGTTAATATATTGTGGAAAACAGTGTGGAGAAAAGAGACGATTTTGAGATGATTTGCATTGGCCCCTCTGTATCTACCAGGTGTCCTGCCGACTATAGTTTTATGACATTTGTTTTCATTTTACAGCATCTGGTTTGAATAAACGTTCTTTGAAGTGATGGGATAGACAAAGGGTGGGGGTGAAATTTACAAACTATGCGGGCTGTACTGAAACGGTGCTATTTGCATACATTGGTGGTTTTGAGGGGAAGAAATTGTGTCATATTTTGTTATTTGCATTCCCACACAATGGGTCTCCCAAATAGAAAGAATTGCACATGCATGGAGCTTGCATGTTGCTTACCACACTATTGCATATTGCAAAGTGAGTCTGTCTGATTTTGTATGTTGAGAGAACCTCCTCCCCTTTAGTTTTCTGGGAGTAACTCACGGTTGGTCCGCCACAGTAGTAGACACTGTTGACAGAGTTAGGAACAGACAAACACATGTTCCTAGCCAAACACAGAGAGAGAGGGAGGTGGTGGTCTCGCCTCAGATAAAGTAACTTCTGAGAGCTCCATGACTCTCCGTTGTTTAAGGAGGGGATGTCTTGCTATGGTCCCATCTGAAACGGTCGCAGTTGTCCAATTGAAACCAGCTTCCCTCTGGCAAACCTTGCACTTGCATACACATATAACACAGACTCTCGCTCGCACAGGGGCCTGCAACCGCAGAATGTCAAAACCAAATATTTGGTGTGGCTGATATCACTCTGCCAGGCCTAATTACCATAGTATGAAGCTTCGACATAGACTCCAAGACTTCAAATCCCAGCCTATTTCAACTGCTAAACTGCACTTTGCCCTAACGCAACTGCTATAGCCATGCCAAAGCAATTTGTTTCCTATTGCTTTTGGAATCCAATATGTTTTAATTAAGGGAACTACGTCAGCACAAACAACACCATCAATAATCGTCAAGACAAAGACATTTCGTGAGAACTTTTTTTTTCTTAATCAAGGCCTGTATTCTACATTAATTAGGTCAGTTCCAAACTTGTTATTGAAAGGGGCATTCATTGTTATGTAGTGCAATGCTCAATTCTCAACATGTTTTTCTGCCTCAAAGCCAAACTTTTAGCTAAACTAAAACAGTAGACAAATGTTTTTACTAATGGCAGTGAATCTTTTTGAGCATAAGTCTTGAGTATAAGGTCTGTTATCCAAAACCTGGCTAATATGGGTGATACAGCATGTTTATATATGTAAAGTGCGACACTGCTGACTGACTAGGAACGCATTGGAGGTCACTTGTAGACAGCTGATCCCTAACATGACCTGGAAGTTCATAAATGCTTAAGATGATAATCAGTATGACCTCACGATACACAAAAACACAAAACTACCAAAAAACTGAAACAGACACATAATGGTAAGTATTGTGTGGGTATACACTATGGTAAGTGTTAGATTAAGAAAATAACATAGATGTATAGCAGAGGTTTAATTTTACTCCCAGGGAAAACGTGTTTAATTCGGAAAAAAGTTCAATGATAGAAATAGATTTGGGATATGCTGTGTGATCTAAGCGTATGATGGGCAACGCTAAATCAACGATGAAGTCCCCGGAAGGACAGTTGAGAGGAATGATAAATATGAAACATAATGTTTAACATTTGGAATGGAGTTGACTGAAGCTAATTATAGTTGAGACTGAGGACTACAATTTTCTCATTTGGAAATAGATAATTTTCTCAAACATATTTTCAAGTCACTACATAAAGTAAATGACTGTTCGTATTGTATTTGAGAAAACAAAGTTGCCCTATTTTGAGATCATATTGCCGTCCTATATATGGAACATAGTGTGTCATGTCGTATTTTCCGATGTTGTACATTACACGAGTATGCGTCCCATGCACTTCTATTTGAGAGGAAATCCCTTGACACACAAACAATGCTCATAATTTTTGGCCCACATTAAGTTGTGTTGTTAAGATAGTTCATTAATACCGTGGCCAAGCCCTGCCTCTGATCCCATAGATTAAGTCAGCTTGCGTTGTATTTGTCCACAGCTTACGATGGTGCCCTCTTTTCAAGGACAGTTTCACAAGTATGTGTGTCCCATGTTGCCCAGTGATTATAGTGCTCACCATTGTTATGGCAGTTATTGACAGTCCAAAACTACATACACATTGTAATCACATACTGTACACTTATATGTCCATTCATATTTGTTTCTGTAAAAGATAATTACGTAGAAAAGGCAATGCTGTGTACAGTAGAATGCAACCATTGCATACATTAAACAGCCTGAAGCTCCTAAAATATCATAATACAAAATAATCTGCCTAAAGGTTTATAGATTTTTATAATTTCTGTACACATAGTTGCACAATCAATAACAAACAGCGTGTACATTCACAGCCATTATATTATTGTTCCTTATAATTAGACATTTGTCTCTAGATCTTTGAGAGAATTCTACCTTCCGCAGCCTGAATGCTCTGCATTTTGCCAAGGTTGCATAATGAATGTGAATCATTGTAGAAACACTGCTGGCCTTTCTTGGGGTTATGAGTCACCACACGCCAAATGGATTTTCCATCTTTCTTTTTATGAAGTGGGAGTATCTTGCCCCCCCCCCCCCCCCCCCCCCCCCCCACTCCCCACTCTGTTGTCAGGGGCACAGCGCTGCAAAGTAAGGAACTCTGTTGGCACCCATGAAATAGGCAGTGTCGTCCCAGCCCCTGCGGGATTGCTAGTGTGTGTGTGTCCTCTTTGTTCCAAGATGTTTCAGAAGCATCTGGCAATAGTCAGGGGTCCGTGTGCTCCTTTATGGAGACAAGGGTGTCATCTGATCAGGTTTCTCATGCCTCATTTATTAGATCAAGCAATGCACCAATGTGGTTTGTCTGATATCGGTGGTGTTGAGGCGGGGGTGTAGGGGGGAGGGGGAGGGGGGGCTGTCTTTGTACGTAGGGAGATGCTGGTTCTTCCTTGACTTCTGGGAGAGACAGGAGAAGAGTAAGGAGAGAGGAAGGGGAGTAAGGACTTAAAACTTATTGCCTGACTCCCTTCCCTCCTGTGCTTCAGTCTCTCCCAGAGCAATCATCGACTCAACAGTTCCCCCTTCTCCTGTCCTCTTGGTCTGTAACTCCAAATCAGCATTATCAACTTATGCCAAGTCTTTTTTTTTTCATTACCTACATACATTGGCCTTTTAATTTTTTACATATTCACATTTGTATTGCAGAGAAAATTTGGGAAATGTTGAAAACCAAAAAAACAAAACACTTTTACTAACTGTTATAAAATGTAAAAATGAAAACGTAAAAAAAAAAGGGAAATTAAGGAGTTTCTCTAAAATAAAAGTAATTTATTTTGGTATACTAATTGTAGATCAACTATGAATGGTTCTATTTTAAGAACATGATCCCTACAGAGATATTTTTGTTTGCAGGGTCTTCTATTTTAACAAGAGTCACCAGAGAGAGAGACTGCCCAGCCACCACAGCAAATCTTACATTAGCTGGACTTTGTTCTTATTCCCATCAGGTACATTGACTGAGAATGAGTGTGAGAGGGAGGGCAAGGGGTCACTGGTGACTAATTTTCCGAGCACTCGCAGATTGTGTAAGTAATGGAGCACTTATTGCATTCGCTCCCCCATCACAGCAAACAAGCTCCGTAAAATCCATACAAATTCCCACACGTGAGATAGGGTCTGGGGACTGGAGGTGTGGTTCATCGTTAAGGTATAGAAAATTGCATGGAATAGGCCTAATGTGCAATTTAAAATCAATATATATATATATAAAAAAAATGCTGTTCCTACCTGCGATGGCATCATCTAAATATCAATAGGGCTTCAGTGCTTCAGCGAAAGCTATGTGCGATGAAAGACAGATCCTAGGTGCTTTGACCAGGGATTTCACACTGTCTATCCTAAGGAATCTGTCTCTCGCTGCCTCTCTCTCAATTTTAATACGGCCCCAAGCTTGGCGCATGAGGTTTAATAAAGTAGCACAGTGTCTGTCAATCCAGGTGTACCTTCAATCCTTTCATATTCTAAGTACATCCCAAAGAAAGGTGTTGGGGATAATAAGAGGGGATGGTGGGAGGGGAGGGAGGGAGGATTGGGGGAGGCCATGTCTTTTTTTCTTCTTCTTCTTCTTCTTTTTCTCTCCACGCAGCCAAAGGAATTATTTTCTTCTTCACTTTCTTCCCAACTGTAGATCTCAAGGTAGTAGTCTTACCTTCAACAATATATCTTGTTCCATACTAGAATTTATTGCATTCACTCAGAGGTGACCTATAAGCTTGTCTACTTCAGGTGTGCCTACATTCTTTTACACTGGAAATAGAGCATGCTGTCATCAAAAATGGGCCAGAAATTTTTTTTAAGATTAGATATATTTTTTTAATATCAGTGTTATTTTCTTGAGATACTCATACTGAAACAACAAAACAAAACGTGAGAATGAGTCAATACCTTATTGTGTGCTCAAATATATTTATTAGTGAATTAGTGAATTTATTAGTGAATCTAATCTAATCTAATCAAATATCCTCTACATTTATACACCGTTCATGTAGTAGTAGAAGATGAAGGGGACAGTCTATTAAAAGAAAGATAACATTAAAAACAGCGGGATTCTTTCCCCCGTCTAAATTATGCTGTCTAGGGAAGAAGTGAGCTGATTTGTTTCATTGGCTTGCATTTTTATTTTTATTTCAAAGCCATCTAGTCAGACGTAGGAAATTTTGCTCTTTCAAAGAGGTAATTAATGTGTCTTTGCCATGTCTTGTGTTTGCTCGTCTTTCTTCCATCTGGAATCCATTACGGACAGGATTCCTACGATAAGACGGTCACGACTGAGGAAAGAGGGAGGCTCGGCAGAGTCCACCTAGGAGCACACGGCTGCACCACACAGAGAAATATAGAGAGTAGTTGAATTGTTTTTACAGTATCGCAATGTATTGTTGTGTTCTCACTGTTTAAGGGGAACTATCAATTTCATTGTCGTAACTGGATGGGAGTCAACAGAAACACGAGTGCGTTGCAAATCATCGTTTATTAGACAGGATACTTCATTTTCTTAATGTGTAGCATATAGTTATGTAAAACACAACCGCTGTAACAGCTTGAGTTTCAAGTATATATGACATCCTTAAAACGGAGAGGCACAGTGCATCAATAGTCATGAGATTCAACACAGACCAGGCATTAGGAGGAGTTGACCTCGACCAAGGTCAGGGGGCGCTGTGATGGTGACCCTTAGTCGACCCCTAGATGACCCCAGTCACTCTGGCTTGAGGCATGGACTGACCATTGCAGCCTTTCACATACCTATCCAACTAGAATGCTCCGGTTACAGGATGGAGTCGAGAATTAATACCACTAATTTGAAGTATATGTACTATACGTAGAAATCAAATAATTCTAATTCTAATTCTAATTCAAATAATTCTAATTCTAATTCTAATTGTAAATATGGCAGGTTTTTATGTCTTTGTGGTTCGCTCGGAAGAAATAAATCGTCCTTAGATCCTCAGCTAAATGTTTTTCAATCCATTAGCAGAAGTGATAATCCCTGATAGTCTCAGAATGTATTTATTCAAATGTCTGAAGGTGAATACCTGTCTATGAAGATACATGTTTATGTTTGAGTAAAAACTAACAAAGTACAGCGTACTACGTAACTCTCTATCATTGTAATGGTTAATAATAGTGTATTGTTACAGAACATTACTATCACAAGACATTTATTCTTAGCGTGACAATGTTTGGCCCCGGGCCATCGACATGTTTTATTTAATAATGTGGGAATTCTGCTCTGTTTTCTTTTCATCACATTTAAGTTAAAAACAGAAACAGAAAGCCACTTGCTTTAAAGCATGAACTTTACCGCCCAACAACCGTCAAACGCAATATGAGCATCTGCATTAAAAAATAATAATAATAAAAAAAAAAAATATGGGGGGGGGGGGGGGGCCGGATATCCGTTTAATGCAACAGTATTTTTTTGTTCAACCCTATCTGCTACCTCTTGCGTTTTTCTTGATGCTCAAAAGCTTGGAGCCTTCCTAGTGACCACCCATTTCAACTTAGGCCTCTTTCAGCTCTGGGGTCTGGAGATTTCAGCCGCAGAGGAACTAAATCTAAAAGCCGCAGGGGAGTATTTTAGAGGCTGGGATAAAAGTCCAACTCAAGCTTGGGAGTCACAAGGACCCAGGGAATAGGGAGATGAAGAGAGAAGGGAGAGTAGGTTTACAGGGAAATTTATTTCTGCCTCCTTGCTCTTGGGCCAGTCCGCAGGCACATGCATCAAAAAGACCACCGCGTTCGGCATGAGCCAATAGGCCTCTTCATGGCACAGTGCTCAGGACAGGAGATTGGCATAATCTTTGGCATATTCGGAGAAGTCTACGGGAAGATTCAGGACAGAGGGGAAAAAAAGGTTGCAAGTGGATAAGTGTCTGTCTTCACAACTGAGTTACTGGAATAACAATTGTGACTTACTGTATGTGTGCGCAACAAATATGTGGGTGTTTTACTGTATGGTAGTTGCTGTCAGACATTTTCAATCCATGAAACAAAGTTAATTTGATTTATTGGCTTTAGTGTAATGGCGTCATGCAAATGATTCCAAAGGGATGTGTCAACAATAACTTTGTTAATTACCTTTCACAAAGCGCATTGGGCAACACATAAAAAACAAAGCTTTCTGATTGCTCATTGGTTCTGTATTACATTTGATTAACACTTATCTAGTGATTGTACAGTAAGTACATGTCTGTGTGAGAGAGGGATGCACATATATAGCTTATAGATTGACCTTGATATCAAACCAAAAAAACAGTCCAAAAGATTCTTGGCAAGTCTTGGGACCCCAGATTTAGGGACAAGAGTTCCTTTGAGGTGTGTTATGATGACTGTCAAGAAGAGCCAACCCAGGTCACAATTTATCCGACGACAAAAGATCAACATCACTCTCACGGTAGCCAAGTTTTGGAAAAAAAAACAGGACTGTTTTTCATCTGAGAGTCAGATTTCGAACTCTTTCTTCTCGTTGCTCCCCAAAGCAGATGTGCCTTTGAGGCACGGGCATCGGTTTAAGAAGTGAAAGTCAGGCTTCGAACGGGTGTTAGGGTTAAGTTTGAGGTCGGGGGTCACATGGAGGTCAGGGTTACGGTCAGGTTGAGGTCAGAAGGAGGTTAAAATGTCCACCCCCTCTGGGGGCATTGTTTAAGTGGCCAATGTTTACCTATGCGTTCAGTTTACCCTGCTCTTGCCTAATTAGTGGCAAGTGAATCAGATGTCATGTTGACTTGGCAGAGCAAAAGTCTACATTCTTAGTTTTTCATGAATTGACACAACAGGGTGCTCCATCAAGTCTGCTTGACCATATGGACGGTCGCTTTGATGGGGTTTGACAATTGATACAACACAAACTTGACAACCATTTTGTGGATCAATTAAACCTTTAAAATAAGTGTATGCATTACCCCCTGTAAGAGACTTCTGCTTTGTGTGGTCGGAGGAGGGCCCTACGCAGAGCTACTCCTGCAACGATTGGCCATGAATCAGTTATGAATTTGGAAAGACTTGAAAAAAGATTAGAAAAACGATGAATTATTTTTTCTCTGAAAGGATTGATTTTAAACTGTAACAACAGTATGATTTATGTTTCTATGGTACCTCTCAACACTCGCTGGTGATGTCACTCTTAGCTGTCACCACCATCATTGTGCTTTCGTTGCTCTCTTGGGGTGTGGCATTCTGGAAAACCTTACACCGTCCGCGATGGAGGACCGGGATGAACTGAAGCACATGTGTGTCCTGCCCCGTGGGGAGCACAGACAGTGCGTCATATAAGATCTCCTCCTGCAACATCGCCCCACCGCAAGATATCAATGGTTCCTGTCTTCATATCGGCCCCCCAAAAACGAAATTATACTCACCCAAGATGAAGCCATAACAGCTCAAGCTGGTGTTGTCAACGTCTGACCAATACAGTCAGATCTGTGAACACCCTTGAAGACTGCCACGATGTTGGCAACACCAAATGTGTCCTCTCACCACAAAACCATTTAAAATTATGAATTGACCAAGATGCCAGTAGTTTGTCATAATAGTTTTTTTATTATTATTATTATTGTTATGGGTGCCAAATACCATACAATGGCATATAGAATATATAATTGTTTTATACATGGTTCTGTTAATTTCAGAGTTAAAGTAGTTGATGCAATTGCCCAAGGAATTATTGAAGGATGCAAAAAAAAAAGAAAAATAGGCCAAATATCTCCCCATCTCTTCACTGTTTTAGAAAATCCAAGCGAGGGCATTCTCAGGCTTCGGAGGGCTTAAGATCTCATAAAATGAGCTGTCACCTGCTTAGTTATTGGGTGCTTACAAATAACCAAGATGCAGAACTTGAGAAAGTATCAGTGCTTTAAACCCTCTTTGGTAGGAAGAAAATAATCTCTTTCGAATGCATTATTAATGTTGCCTAAACTTGATATGGACTGCTCTGCAAAACCGGATTAGCCTAAGGAATTTAATATAAAATCTATGCCTTTATCTTTTCTCTCCCTCTCTTTTCGCTGGCTCGGATATATTCTGTTCAGTCTGTTATTAGTTAGAAATCCACGACATTCCTTCAGTGTGGTGACAAACTCGTCCGTATGACAGCGAGGGTGGGAGTTGAGAGCGCAGCCCCCGGGCAGCACTGCCATGTGTTGTCATTTAAAATGATATTTTCTGAAGTTAATGACTTACGCAGGCTTATGGGCATAAATGACTGATCCGTGGTGCTAATTTCATTGGCTGAGGGCCCCATAAAAAGGTCATTATGCCTGGTTTGTGTTTAACTCATGTTTAATTCCAAGGAGCGTAAAGTGGGGGGAAACTGTATTGATTAAATGACAGCTGAACAACCAGTAGGGTAATAAAGTGGCCCCTGTATTAGACTGGAGGGCCGAGGGGGACAAAAGGAAGGTGGAGGAACAGGAAAGAAAGATGGCGAGGAATGTCCGGGCCGGACGCTGACGCGGTGTCCAGACCAAGGAGTGAATGAGGAGAGCGATGAAAACGAGCGCTTGGCTCCGGCTGTCGTGATGGAAACCGGTCTCCCCTCGCTCCTGACAAATTTATGTTAACAAGCAAATTAGCCACAGAGGGGCAGCCGTGACAGATCAATAGACACAATAAAAAAAAGAAAAAAAAAGAAGAAGAAGTTGCTGCTGACCACATACTGTCTGCGAATGTAAACTGCCAGGCGTGGGTCCCCAAGGCCAGGCCCACAATAACCTACAACTGAGCGTGACACAAAAGGTATCGACACTGGGAGCACCTCAATTTCCCCAGGCGGCGAGGCCCTGTCACATCAAACCGGCTATTAGTCACAAATTCTGCCTGCCACCGATCCATCCCCCTTCTTTGTCTCTAGGGGGACCTTGTCAACTTGAAAGTTGTGCCACTGGCAAAAGGACATCTGGTACCACTGTAGTGTGCATTGAATACTAGAGGCCAGGGGTTGGCGAGTTGATAAAGGAGGACAAACGGGGCACGTTCGACTTGTCAGGCCTTGTTAGAAAACAGCGGTTGACAAAGGAAAGGTAAACATAATGAGCAGACAGTTTGTTTTTTAGGACTGAAGCAAGAGGAGAAATATTTGTTTTCTGATAGTTTTAGGACAGCCCTGAATGGCCTTATTCAAAATTCTAGTCCTGATAAAATCAACCATACATAAAAATAGAAATATATTTTATTACCCTTTCTTATACATATATACACTGTATATATAAAATACAAAGAATACAATACATCAAAATAAGTTGTTTCAGAATAAAGAAAGGCGCATTCAAGATCTATTAGGATCTACCATTTTATTTTTAACCCGAAATACTCCCCCGCCCCCGACAAAAAAAAAATACATACTGTGATCCAATATCAAATTGAATATTTTTCAGTTATCAGAGGTGGGGTCATAATCACCCATTTCCACGCCAGGCCAATGTTGAACAACACAATTTCTTTATCTCTGTCTCCGGCCCTGGTCCATTGTGTCAGATCCGACATGGCTGTCAGAGACGTGAGTGTAGCCTTGTAAATTTCAATCAGCGTCTCACCACAGGGTACCATGTTGCACCTCATTTCCCTCCCAGAAGAACAGGTGGTCCCACGCTGGCCATCCGTCAGCGCTGGCTAAGTGATCTGTCGGCTGCCATTACGGCTCCATTAATTGGCCCAGCGTTCATGGGGAGAGGCTCCAGTCACTTGGGTTAATGTTTAATGTGGCTACACCCCAAATCAATGGGCCAGTTAACAAAGGAAGCCCTGCTGGGTAAATAGCAGGGCCAGATATTGGGCAGAGGACAAGAGATGTCCCATCACTCTTGTTTTGAAGTGGCCAACACAATAGGGCTGGGATAAATACATACCATTTTGTCAATTCACTCGAGTAGGGGAGTAGGTTTTATGTTCTTTTAACGAGCTAATTAAACCTATTATTATTATTAACTGGACATGGGAGTGAGGAAGGGGTTAACAAGCATAGGCTGATGGCTCATCACACTGAGGAAAGATGCTGAAAGATGAATATATGTAAGGTGTTGTAAAATGATTTTGATACAATTGTGTAATGAATGCGTAGTTAAGTTTACTCAATAAGTGTGACGCAATAATTTATTAACGACGCATAAATGCAGCTGATATTTACAAAGTTGTCCTTAGTCTTGTTCTCCCTGAACTGTATACACAATAAATAAATAAACGCAATTAAAACATGTTTTACGACGGCAGAAGGTGTCTTCAACATGCACGTTTTAAGGAAGTTGCTTTATAAGGAGATTTAGCATTCTACTGCATTTGCTTCTCAATCAGGGTGGTATCGTCAGGGGACAAATCTGGAATACAGATGAGACCGGGCAATGGCTCCAAAAAAAAAAAAAAGAGATCAATTTTAGACTTGAGGGTTTGGCACATTTAATGAATTCATGCTCTCTTTCTCCCTCTCCTTTTCTCTCTCTCTTCCTGCCCCTCCTTGAGGTGAAAAAAAGATGAAACGAGGACCCTTACACAGTGACCATTGGGGAGGTGCTCTGCTTGCGATCAATCACCAATCAGTCATTGAAAGTGCTTGTTCTGCTGTTGTGGGATGTTCCTCATTACTCACAACCTTTCTCTTTGGGGGGCTGAAGATGGGGGCCTAATCCTTTGACTTCTGCTTTCACTTTTGGTTGAATAGCCAAGTACTTTTTTTGTAGAAAATATATGCTGCATGCTCGTAATTACACAAATGCAATATAATAAAAAAAAAAAGAAAAAAAAAAGAAGTAGTTTTCTTTTGCCCTTCTCTCTCCCGGTTCTCTCTCTCAGAAGCAATCGTACACACAC